>SGPM01000241.1:0-43463 GCA_004802725.1 Antrodiella citrinella
TGAGAATGATGGATCTGCCTTTCTTGGGAAAAATACCGACTGGGTCTGCCGAACCTACGGTCCAATATAGTATCGTTTTGCAACCAGCTGTAATATTGCAGTCCCATGTGCTCGACATTCGTAGGGTATTCCGCGACTGTGATCTGATAGTGATCTGATAAAGGACAGTCCAGGGATCTCGAAGCTGATCTCGAATCCCAGGATCCCGTTCATCTGTGAATTTTGACCGCCTTTCAATATTGTTCTCTTGCGTCGACCACGGTGACCATGTGGTTCCCTCATATACTGGGTTTGCAGGCCATTCTCGGCTTTGCTACCCAAGTTCCCTTGCAGGAGTCCCCCACTCCCACTCCCCAACACCCTCAAACCATGTCGTCGTACAAGATTGATTTCAATCTCAAGGAGGGTGCAGATGTGCTGTCGCCGAAGGACATGATCGAGCTCGCGAGGCCGGGTAGTGGTGTCCCGAGTCCAGGAGGTGATTTGGTGCTTGTGCCCGTGAGCAAGTATTCCTTCGAGGAGAAAAAGTGAGTCGCTATTTTATGACTGTGCGTTCTCCTTTACGAACCTACTCGCAGGGACACGAATTCCATCTGGTTGGCTCCGACCGCGTCTAACGTCCAACCTTTCGAGATTCCTCTCGCCAAAGGAGGTGAAGCTTTCTGGCTGGACACCCATACCGTCGCGCACGCAGTTTCGGAGGGAGAAGGAAAAGATGAAGTGACTGCGCTCTACGCGCTCGACATCAGCTTTGAAGCGGACAAAATCAGCTTGCTCCCCGACTCTCCAGCCCTCATTGGCAAATTCCCCACAAGCACTGTAACGAACTTCAGATTCCAAGCTAGGGCCGGTATCTTGGTTTTCTCCGACAACGTATACGAGGATGGAAACATCACTAGTGTCAAGGAGCAGGATCAAGCTTGGGAGAACCGGGATAACTCGGCATTCGTCTACGATGAGATGTACGAGAGACATGTGAGTGCCATTCACGCTTTCGAATAGACCGAAACTGAGTATCACACAGTGGGATACCTGGGCAGGACCCAAGAAGAGCACGCTCTTCTCCGTCAAACTTACGGTGGACCCGGAGCACAAGTGGCACCTTGGAGACACATTCACGAATCTGCTTCACGGAACTGGCCATGTGGGTCCCATCGCGATCTATCTCGCGATCTCAAACTCATGTCTTCGTAGAACTGCCCTGTTGAACCCTTCGGTGGAACTGATGACTTCGATGTATCAGAGACTCACGTTCTGTACACCGCAAAGGACCCTAAGCTTCCACTGGCGTGGCACACAAAGCAGGATGTCAGTTTACTCATTCGATATTCTCAGTGGCTTGAAGCTGATAAAAACGACAGATCCATATCGTGGCTATTGACGGCAGCTCAAAGCCTCGTGAATTGACGTCTGGCAAGCAAGGTGCGACCCACGCACCCGCACTCAGCAAACAAGGAGACAAGGCCGCGTGGCTTGAACTTGATCAGGATGGTCATGAAGCCGATAGACACAAGATCACGATCTACGACTTGAAGACAAACGTTAGATACACATTGACGCAGAAGTGGGACCGATCTCCCTCTGAGCTTTCTGTGAGTGCCTTACCAGACTAATACGCGACGAGAAAGCTCACTGATAATTACATAGTTCTCGTCCAACGGCGATGTGCTATACTTCTCGGCGGGCGACCATGCCCGTAACAAGGTCTACGCTATACCTATCCCCGCGACACCATCTGCATCCACCACCCACCCGAACTTTTCCGCCGAATATGACACTCCCGTCGCATTCACTCACAGCGGTTTCGCCTCCGGTGTGCAGGCCCTCGCCAACGGAAGGTTGCTCTTCACGCGCTCCTCGCTCACTTCACCCAACGACGTCTTCGTCCTGTCTGGTTTGGACTCTGTTGACCTCCACTCGAAAGATGTGGCAGCTCAAATCAAGAAGGAAGTCAAGATCCAGCAACTGACCAAGTTCACGGCGGATGTCTTGAAGGCCAAGAGTTTGAGCGAGGGTGAAGACTTCTGGTTTGAGGGTGCCTTGGGCAAGCAGGTCCATGGATGGATCAACAAGCCCCCTGGTTTCAAGGAGGGTGACAAGAAGAAGTGGCCAGTGCTGTTGCTCATTCACGGAGGTAATCATTTGTTGTCTTGCCCAAAAGCTTATTTGTTCATGGAATATCCGCAGGTCCCGAAGGTTTCTGGGGCGATGAGTGGTCCACCCGATGGAACCCCAATGGTACGCATTCTTCTCCATGTGCAATTCGTGTCAGTATATGACGACTGTTGTTTAGTCTTTGCTCAGCAGGGATACTTCATCGTCGCTATCAACCCGACTGGCTCTACTTCCTTCGGACAAGGTCAGCTTAATTCTCAATCATGACACGTTCGAAATAAATTCACTAACATGATATCTTTGCAGAATTCACCGACGGAATCAAGGAAGATTGGGGAGGAAAGCCCTTCGTCGATATACGCGCGGGATGGCAATACGTACTGGACAACTTCCCCCAAATCGACACGGACCGTGCTGTAGCTGCTGGTGCTAGCTACGGTGGGTACATCATCAAGTAAGATCTCGGCTTGAGGATGGGTGGCTGTGTGTACTGTCTCTGACTTGGCGCAGCTGGATTCAAGGTCACCCCGATTTCGGCTTCGGTTTCAAGGCATTGGTGTGCCACGATGGAGTGAGTATTTTGGTAGTGCGCATTTGCGGATTGAGCACTGATTCTGTTTCAGAGCTTCGATACTCGTTTCGTTGGGTTCGCAACTGATGAGCTCTTCTTTGTGAGTATTTCTCGTTGTAGTTCATGAAAACAGATGTTGATCTGTTGCTCTCATAGGCCAACTACGAATTCGGTGGTCGCCCATGGGACAAGGATGCCGTAGACATTTACAGACGGTGAGCCATATCATAGTCTTACACCGAATCAACCTGACCGTTTTGGCTAGGAACAACCCTTCGGAGTTCGCCGACAACTGGTCTACCCCTCAGCTGTTGATCCACGGCAGCAAGGATTACCGTCTCGTGGAAGCTGAGAGTTTGGCTGCGTTCCACGTCCTGCAGCAGTTCGTTTCCACTCCAGTAACTGTTGAATGCGTTGGACTCACGTGAACATTCGTACCAGGAAAAACATTCCAAGCCGACTTGTCATCTTCCCCGACGAAAACCATTTCGTTTTGAACCACGGCAACAGGTTTGCGGTCTGCTTTCGCAACTACCATCTCCGATACTGACATTGAATGCTACTAGCTTGAAATGGCACTACGAGGTGCTCCGTTGGTTCGACAAGTACGTTGGTGAGAAGAACTAAGGGTGAAGAGAAGTGGGAAATGTAAGGAAGTGAATGTATCATCATATCAGCCTAAATGTGCATCCTTGATTGTGCTCGCACGGAGAGATCGCGACGAGGCGGTGTTCAGTAGGCGTGCTCTCGCAGGGTCGCTGTGCGCAGTTGGTGTGAACGGAACGATGACATCGTGGGCCTCAGGCGAAGACGTAAGCACGGGCGGCGTCAAGGTGGCTTGCCAGTGTGGGAGCCATCGAGCGCGTCGACTTGCCTCTTGTTTACACACCTTGACCATCCTCTGTAGAGACTGCCAGGATCCAGAAAGTTCTGCAGACCTCTAGCTGGTGAGTTGCCGTCTTCCTAAAGTCGTGCACGCGTGCTCAATGAATGCCATCCATAGTTATGGACCTGAAGATCCTGGACGAAGGATTTCTGGTGCAGAGGGCTGGCGTCGACCCATCTACGGGTGACCCTTGGAAGCCTACTTGGATGTCCAGGAGCGACTGTAACGAGAATCTTGTGTCCGAATGGGAGTCTACTCGAACATTTGAGAGGCGACATATATCAGAAACGTTAGGTGGCGAACATATGATACTTGCTAGAGGGTTACTGGGACTGACGAGTTGCGCTTGTTACCATCTAGGTGATGATGTAGACCTTAGTTGGAACGATATTGCGAGCGGGGCTCAATCCGAAACTTGGTCGTCTGAGTCCCGCAAGAGGCCGGCTCCAGATGATTGGACTCGGATGTCTGTCAACTCGGAGGTACAAGAATCGGATGTTGATGGTCAACAGTCGGCAGTCAAACGATATAACATCGACCTGAGCTCACGACGCCCATCGTATGGACCTTTGACGACTGGTTTCAAATCCGTACGTCATCTCATAATTCATGACGAAATGATATGTGCCTAATATACTTGCAGTCGCGGACGCGCCCTGCGGTAAAGAAAGTCCAAACGACTAAACTTGACACTGCACCCTCCTTCGAACATTCCGTCAATGATCCTCCACTGATGACAGGAGCTGAAGGACCTCCCACTGGTAACATCTCAATCCCATCTGACAGGTTGGTCAGACTGATGTTTGCTCCGTTACAGAGATATCGCCAGAATGGCTACTAGGAGACCTCCTCAAAACAGAAGGCATCGCAGTGGAAGTCAAATATTCCCGTCCTGCCAATGAATCGCTCGGATGGGGAAAGGGCGACTTTGAAGGCACCGAGGGCGTCGTGCTATCGGTTCTCAACCTTCATAACAACATGTCTACTGCAAGCGTCAAGCTGCTGGACCCTCACGATGGCACGCAGAAGGTCTATCCAATTCCAGTGAAGTATCTCTGGCCTATACCCCCATCTAAGGCTGGCCAGAATGCGGTGATTCTTCTTGGCCAGTTTCACGGTCAGGTCGCTAAATTGAGGCAACTTGAGGATGACGTGAGCGTTTGGTTGGTGTCTGCTGGGAGTTGTCATTTTGAGATTGAGACCGAACATATGGTGCTCTTACACGATGTCGACGCTGATGTCTAGTTACTTGAATTGTGCATGCATGTACCTGTCTTTCAGCAGTCTACATCGAATTTTGCATATTCCGTACATTTGCTATGCAGCAGAAGCTGTAGGTGACTGTGGGTCCTGACATCCGTGAGACATGGAAATCGCGTGGCTTGCCCGATGCGATCTCCCTTTCGACTCGTCACAATTGTGATAATAGAGCAGCGTAGAGCATACCATCGTCACTCCCCAGCAAGGCTCTCACAACGCGAGATGATTCAAGCAACTCTCCCTTTCAGCTTTATCGCACTTCCGTGGACAGATTGGATCCAAGCGGGGTAGTCAAGAGCCACCGCGGTAGCAGATTTGAAGGCGGCAATTTGAATGTCGCTTTGTTCTGCATGAGACGCTTTGCCTCAAGGCTATGAGGCCTCAGGACGCGACGTGTTTGCGTCCATCCTTCCAATGTGTACTTGCTGCCATATCCATCAAGTCCATCTATCGAGACCAGCATTCTGGTCTGAAGAGTCTTCTGCACGATGCCCGGTGAGTAAAGTTGACATTTTGATGGAAGTCTTCGAGTCGTTTGTGGCCCCAGTCAGTTGAAATGCGAGTTGATACCTCGCAGTTCATCCCTGTCTTGCTTGATACGGTGATATTTCACCGGAAGGACGTTCGTTCTCTCAGGTCGTTGTTGCAGTGCCGAGTAAGCCTGTGATGGGCTGCACCACGCCACTGCACTGGCACTTGCTATGGCTTGGCTGTGGCCCATTGTCCATAGTGTGGCACGACCGAACTCTATTGTTTCCGACTTCGCTGCGTGTTTTGAGGTTGCATGTGAATGTGACTACACGTGGGAGGAGCTCTACATGGACCCACAGAACAGTGGCCAGCCTCGTGGTCGGTGGCCACCGCTTGCGGAGTTGACTTTAAAAGCGCTCCTTAAACTGGGTTTCGTCTTTGCTTTCTCCCCCCATCCAAGCACTGCTTGTTCCGAGGTCGACTTGTCTCTGACTCTCTGTCATTTAACCCAGATCGTCCACCACCCCATTCACATACCCCCAAGTTGAAAACATCTAATCACACCATGCCGAGGGTCGAGAAGGCCACCATTGGTGGCCCGATGGCACTCACACCACGCGTCACAGTCAACCCTCTCACACCTCCTCATCATCCCCGTACTCTCCCTCGCCACTCGTCTGCTCACGAACGCGCCGCGTCTCACAATCCGCAGGCCGCACGCGTCGTTGACATCAGTACCACTCAAGATGGCCAGTTCCCGCATGCAAATGGCCACCGCCGTACCAGAGCGCCCTCCCATGCCCCATTCCCATCCATGCCAAGCAATGGCAGTCCTCCCACTATGAAACCCCCCGCCAACACGCCCCGTAGTCGCTTCTACTCCGAGACAGCACGTCTCCCTCTCACTCCCCTCTCTGTCAACGACCCATTCGCTTCCGTTCAGCACCACCCCATCGAGCTCGGCGGCGTGGAATGTAGCGCGAGCTTGATCGACGAGGGCTTCCATATCTTCTCCGACTTCACGACGTTGCTCACTGCATGCAAGGACCACAAAGTCTTCACGTTCTCTCGACTCTGTGGCATCTTCTTGATCTCCATCGACAAGGCCTTGCGCAAGTTGGACACATACCCCGAATTCTTGAGGAAGTCAGCCATGGTCGTCGCGGCCAAGGGCTCTGTGGAATTCTCCAAGCAAGTCATCAGGAACTTCGCCGATTCCCTAGCGCGCGATGGTCGAGAGGAGAACAAGCAGGCCACTTCGGTGCATATGGCTAGTTTGGCCATTTTGGTGTGGGATAGTGTGAGGGTGTTGATGAGGGTTAGCTACCAGGAGGAGCTTTACCATAACGTCGTCAAGGAGCTCGGTCCGGGTGAGGAAGCACCTCGTTCTTCATCCGAGACCGCACATAGCGACACCCAGGAGGTGACAGAGGTAGCCTCCATCTTGAAGAAATCTCTTGTCGCTTCATCTTCCGACAGCAGCAAAGCCGTCAAAGCCAGTATCTTGGATTACTTCCATGGCAAGACGAAGTTGACCAAGTCCAGGAAACCCCGCCTGGACAGGAGCGTCCAGCAGGTCGACGCGAATGCCTCTCGGACAGTCTTCACGAGGAGGACTGTTGATTCCTTCATCCTCGTCGAGAACAAACCTCCCTCCCTCTGCGAAGATCCCAGGGACATCAGACCCTTCGATCCCTGTGACCACATCCCGGATATCAAGGAAGCCCGTCGTCGCACTGGACTTCACGAATCCCACATCTTCTTCGCCGCTGCCTCTACTCTGGTGACGACGCCGTTCGAGCAGGACTTCGATGTCCACACCTATCGTACTCAATGGGTGATCCCCATTTCTGAGTCAGAAATCGTGAGGGAGTCCAAGCGGGACACAGTTACCGGTAGCCTCAGAGAAGTTATCAGCGGAGCTACATTCCCGGCCCTCGTCCAGGTCGTACTGGAGAAGATCGATGTGCCTGACAGCGCTGACTTTGTGGACACCTTCTTCTTATTCTTCCGCCTCCACTCTCGTCCCTCTGCCTTCCTCGACATGCTTATCGCGACATACGAACAAGTGTCTCCTGCTACACGCGCATTTCAACGCTCATCCTTCCGTGCATATCGAAAGTACGGAAAGATGCAGGTCATCAAAGTGATTCGCATGTGGCTCGACTCTCATTGGGAGGAAAAGCATGACCACACAATCCGCGAGTCCCTGTTCAAGTTCGTGAACGACGTTGTTCGCGTCGACCGTGATTTCCCGGACGACGTCTCCTCCTCATTGCAATCCGCCATGGCTCGTCGTCAGGTTCCGGCCGTCGAAGCGCGGATGAGTAGCGACCGTCACCAATATCCTATCACAGCTTTCCAGAAGCAAGTAGAGTACATGGAAGACATGGTCTCCCGCGGTCATGATGTCTCTCTCATTGACATTGTGGTGTTCAATAGGCCTGGAGGTGCAGAGGAAATCGCTCGTGGACTTACCATCTTAGAATCGGAATATTTCCTATCCTTCCCTCCTAAGGAGATTGTGGCTCTCAGGACTGGGCACGAGCCCAAGAAGTTCAGGGAATGGGAGAAGTTCAATACCGCCATGGGTTGGTGGGTTTTGGACAGCGTCCTTTCGCACAAGGGTGTCGAAGGACGCATCAAGGCGATAGAGCTGTTCATTAATGTTGCTCACGTATGTATTCTCCTATTCAGCGGTGACCTAGATGCTGATGCTATGACCTCCAGATCTGCATGAGGACTTTACAGAACTACAGCTCTGCACAGACCATTGTGCATGCTCTGAACCAGAACGCCCTAAGTCGTTTGCAAGGCACGCTTCCAGTGAGTGCCAGCATACTCATGCAGCAGGGTCATGTAACCTGATATTCTGAGTCGCGACAGCTCATCTCATCTGGCCACAAGAATCGTATGCGTATCATGGACGATATTTTCTGGGGAGTCAGCAAATACCAAGCCGCCATTAAGATGTCCCAGCCAGCAGTACCTGTTCCATGTAAGCAAACCGAGAAAACCGTTCTATGCTATTCTAATGACTCGGATGTTCATGTATAGATATGATCAGATTCGATCTGAACAAGGTTAGCAGAGCGTGCACTGGCCATACTCACCGTCGTACCAAGGATGGTGAACGCATGGTGGACATGAATTACTACTTCGGCGTTCGTCGGTACATTCGTGGTACGTGGATACCTTTCACAGCATAACTCAGCCTTGAACACGTTCTACCATAGATCTTGAGAACGTGCACACCGAGCTGCCTATCCCACGCGTGAAGGTCATCCTTCAATGGCTCGAAACCGTTTGCAAACGCTATCTCGATGTCGATCATGAAGATGTGAGAATGAAGATGATGGCTAAGAGGTGAAGAGCTCTGTTGTTTCGTACATCACAGCTTACTTATCGATAACGCGTCCTCCAGCTTTGTGATCGAAGAGGCGAAAGCAAACCCTCTCCAACGTCGACGCTCTTGGGTGACGGAAGAGAACCGCAAAGAGGCGTACCTCCAGGGTTACCTGCCGTGATTCTCAGCACTCTTCATCATGTTACTAGCTGACGACTAGCCCACGGATTTCTCTTGAACCCACTGCTCTTTGTATCTTTCAATTCTATTTCTTATCTCTATGTACCATCAATTGACCTCATCCTCTCTGCTACAAACCGCACGCTCCTTTCCGTTCCTTTCCTCCTTCTACTTCGTTTTCCCCAACTGCGATGACATGCTATCACTGCTGTATCATCGTCGCATCCGTCACTCCTTTGTCTTGTCTTGTCTTTTCCTGCTCCGCCTCTACGTCTAGAAATCAAACTATATCGTTGTATACTCAGCTCCTCGCGAATCACAGGTTTACCTCTGATTGCGAGTAAGTAGCTGTGAATACCGTAATTGGCGCCAACGCCACAGTTGAGTGTCCGAGTCACCGCGATGGCCAATTGCTGTACAAGGGCGTGAACGCGTACTTATATGAATACGGTGACCGAGGGATGAAGAACATGTGTCACATGTATTCGAAGGAAGATGAGGGCATGAGATCAAGGAAGAAGGACTCACAAAGGAAGCAAAGTGGACGACGAGACTATCCAAAGATCAATGTCTCGGTGGTGGGATGTCAGCCTCACCCTCGTCTGCGAGAGCAGATGAGACCTGTGAGGTCATGGCTGCAGTGTGCCAGGAGGCCTCGGATCGCGGAGAGTTATTGGAGAACTCGAACAAGAGACAGCGAGTCGAAGCACGATGCAGGGAAAAATACTACGCACCAAAGTTCAACACGCTCCGACTCATCTGCTTGGTAGTGCTGGAGGACACATCATCTTGTCTCATTGTAGCAGCCAGTCCGGGGGAGGGGTCTGACTCGAGATGGCGACGACGACTGCTGTTAGAGAGGGTCGATTGAGTGAAGGTGGTGGTGTGAAGACAAGGTGTTCGTCAGGGAGGCGGGGGTTTATGTATGTGCTTGAGGTGGCTGACCATGTTCGGATTTGAATTGAAGCTGGACGCGGCGAGCCTAACGCAACATGGGCCGCCCGGGCGCAAGAGAAAAAAAATAACACGCCGTACTAGATACTCTTCGCAAAGGGGCCAAAGATCGTAGCAGGCCCAAGCTTTATCAGCGCAGACTTGAGCCGCAGTCGCAGCCCAGCGGGGTGTCCAGGGAAGTTGAAGCAGCGAGACTCGTATATCCTGAGAACGACAAAGCCTCACTGCGCCCATCCTCGCGTCTCTAAACGCACTTTCAAGTTCTCCTTTTCTCTTAGATCTAAGACAAGAAGTACATACGATAACTCCGACGGCCTGGTCATGTTTGCTGGTGTAACGAGCGACCCCGGCAGCAATCACAACCTGAGGCCTGAGTACCATAACACCGTGACTCTCGATCTACGACTGTTGAACATTTCAGCACTTCATGATCAGCCATACGACGTCCTTGTGGGAACGTCATCGCACTGCTATTAATTGGCCGAATAACTCGTATTGAGCTCGAGTAAACTGTAGCATTGCCATCGACAGAGGCCGCACTCAGTATTCAATCATCCCAGGTGGCGCAAACATAAATCTCGTTGTCGTCACCGCACCCTCATTCCGTCCTAATTCCATGTCGGTTTGAACTGTGCCTGCCGCGGCACTCACCCTCATCCTTGGTGGATATTCCGACTCTCGCATTACGATCTTCAAGCGCATCAGCTGGTCCGCCTTATATGGCGCTGGCAGGGGCGCAGTTGAAGCATTGGGTCGAGCGGTGGGGTGAGGGGAGGATGGAGTCGTAGGTGAGGTAGAGGCGTGTGGGTTCTGTGCGGCTTGGATGAACAGATCAATGATAGGGTGTGCTATGTCTAAGAGAGAGTCAAAAACTTCATTGAAGATAAAGGAGAAGATGGGTACCTTGTAGATCTTGTACGTGACATCGAAATTTTCGTTCCCAGTCCCCGGGCTTTCCTAGGATCTCAGCGATTTCATGACTCGTGCAAAAGCCAGATGGAACTGGTATTGGTCCTTGCTCAAACGAAGTCAGAAGTGCTGCAAGGTAGACAGAAGCCAATGCGATAATATGCGGAGGGTATTGCAGGTTGACGAGGGTTCGGTTACTGTCAATTGCCAGGCGCCACGCCAGCTTGGTCAACTTCTTGGTGGCTGGAATGAGAGATAAGCTCGAGTTGTTCCTACAATGATATTCGTGACAGGCTCACCATGAAAGGTACGTCCAATCTTAATGACATACGGGAAGGACATCCTAGACGTGAAATTGAAGCAGACAGTTTCCAGGATTGCGCGTTCAAGCTTGAGTAAATTCTGACGGTCATGCTCGACTTTCTATGAGACGCAATGACATTCCGAGTAAGCTCGAATGTCTAAGATGACAGATGAGATACTGACGTTGGGATCAATGTCAAGCTCGCCAGAGACTTTCGACTTAGCAGCAAACTCCGGATATTGAATGGCGTAGGATACCATGAGCAGTTCTCGTGGTTTCTTCAGTGTGTCGTGCATTTTCGTGGATACATATAGTGCTGCTAGGCATACATCCTATCAAAGAGACTAGTTCGTCAGCGATTCACGTATAGATGAGGTCAAATATAGACATGGTATGTCAAGTCCTTCAAATTCCGCCGGAAGAAGAGATGAAATCGGTGGTACAGATTCTGGGCTGTGGCAACAGTTCTACGCGGACTGCAAGTAACCAATGTTGAGTATACGCTTCGTTCGTCAATGTGTAAAATGTACTCACAATCCAAGCTTTGCACCGACATTCTCAATAAAGCCACAGGCAAGCTGCCTGGCACGCTCCTCTTGGTTCAGGGACAGCTTTCCGCGCTGCCTTTCAGATAGTTGTTCGACCTCTGCAGGTGTAAAGTATGGCAAATGATACTTCACGGAAGATGTGCCAACCCCAAAAGGTGAGTCGTTGGCCCCCAGTTCTGCGTCCATAGATTTCGGGACTGTGGTCAGAGTATGAGAAGTTGAGAACGGTTATGGTCCACAAGCGCCCATAAACACAATTCTTGACCGCTACTTTCATGGCCTCTGGATGGACAGCTTCAAATTCGAGGTTGTCTTCCCGGCTCTCGTCGCTGGACGGTTCTTGCTTGCACTTGCACCTCTACCCGACGCTCTTAAGCATGATCACCAGTTGACTTCCCCATTGACTGCCTACCCACGGTGTGCGCTGCCAGCTCGATCGGTTGTTCGAGGCTCACGCTAACGGATGCGGATGTTCAGTGCAGGAAGGATTGTATCTGTTCTCGAAGGGTATTGACCCATACTCTGGAGGGATCTTCCGTCATGTGAGTTTGTTCACCCATGATGTCTACTTCAATTTCTTGACGAAGCATTCATTCTGCTCAGTCGCCCTTGTTCCTTGCCGTGTTCTCAACGGCAATCCCGCTCACAAAGATTACTGCGGCATTGTTATGGACAGCTTGCGATGCTATATCCGCTTGGGCATTGGTCAGGATATGGAGGGCACGGCAGCGGGTAGTCAGTAGTCCCAGAGATACGTTGATCGCTGCGCTGTACGTCCATTTCATATTGCGCGCTGTATCCGCCAGACTGACGTCACCTCGTGCAGATATCTTCTCAACCCATACACATTCCTGCCTTCATTGGCTCTCTCGAGTTCAACAATAGAGAGTTGTCTATTGCTTCTCTCTGTGATGTTTGCATGTGAAGGTAAACGGAGTCCATTGTCCTACTACATACAGCAGCTAACAGGGATTGTAGGGCAAACATCTCCAGCACTCCTTGCGCTAGCATTCCTCAGCCACCTATCATTATCAGGCATATTATACCTGCTACCGCTCTTGCTCCTCTTAATCACAGATCCTGTCTCACATCTGGCAGCGCCACGGACTTTCCCTGCACAAATCAAACAGATTATCCCTGCAGCTAGCGAATTTCTGGTATATTTCTCAGTGCTCACATTTGTTTCAACGCTTGTCTGTGGCGGGTGGTCATGGGTCGAGCAAAGCTGGGGTGCAATGTATGTCCTTCACTGCGCTATCTTTCATTTTACCAACGAATTGCCTTTGAACATCGCAGGTTAATGTTGCCGGATTTGACTCCCAATGTTGGCTTGTGGTGGTATTTCTTCACAGAAATGTTCGATCATTTCAGGCCATTTTTCCTAGTTGTGTTCTCTGTATGTGATTATCTTTTTTCTGACATGAGGCAGTATTTTCATGACAACCTTCCCCAGGTCCACTTACTCATTTACGTGCTGCCCTTGTGCATCAAATTCCAGTGAGTTTGGGCTCCGCAATCGCTAATGACAGATACTCATGAAGGTGATAGACACGATATGCTTTATGTTGTCTTCCTCATAGCCGGGGTTCTTGCTACATTCAAGCCGTATCCGACACTGTCTGACCCGGGGCTCTTCCTCAGCATGGTATCCCTCTTCCCCGAGACATACCCATGTAAGTTCACACTCTCAGCGCGCTGCTAAACCTCATCTGACGGCTGTACTGCTAAGTCCTTCGCCATCCTTTCGTCACATTCCTATTGCACCTCCACTCCGCTCTTCTCCTTCCCCTCTTCCACCATCTGTGGCTCTCGCAAGGAACGGGAAACGCCAACTTCTTCTATGCGTCTACTCTGGTGTTCGGGATGTCCAACGGTGCTGCTCTACTGGATGCCGTCTGGAGTGGGTTGAGAGTTGCCATTGGGAAGGTTCCGCAGACGCTTGATGTTGTGCAGGAATAGATCTACTAGGGTGTGTTGTACGTTTTTGTCACATTGATGGAAACATTTCCAACGAACATTTGAAGTCTTCGTATGATATGTGTGAGTCCGGACGTGAAACCTCCGTTTGAGCATTTCGTCACATTCTTTCACTTCGCAAGATGCGATTTGTACCGTCTGTACGCGTTTGAACAAGATACTGATTCACGCTTTCAATTGACAAGATGCTATACCTCATACGACCTACCCACACTCTATACTTTACAAGTTCCACTTGTACGTTAGGACGTTCACGCGACGGTCCTTGGAATATCATCCGTCTCAACCGCCTCCAACTTTTGTTTCTTCCACCACCGCCTATACGCATACCGCGACCCGTACCAGCAACCCACGACGAAGACGAAGGAGCCTACGATTGCCGCGCCGATGTACCCAGAGTTATCGTTCGCCTACGAGAACAAAGATGAGTCGTGTCCGATATGGAGGCCGTGAGTGACTTACCCGAGCCCAGCCACGCCACCACCGACCAGCCAGACCGCCTCCATGCCCATCGTCGGCGTTCGCAGCGTCCTGGCACGGTGTGCAATTGTCGCCGATCAGTCCCATAATCGTGATCAGCGAGATACTACACGAAGAACGACCACTCATCAGTCCAGGAAAAACATGCGCGAATTGCCACGCGAAGGTCATACTGACCTGAATGCGACCAAAATGCTCATCAAGGTCAAGAGCACGCTCAGCCCGGACATCGCGTTCCTCTTCACCCTCAGATCCCTCTTGATCTGCTCGTCCATCACCGGCTCTAGCATCACCTCCACCGGGTCCTTGCCTGTCTTCTTACCGCTGTCCTCAGGCTCATCGTCTGCCTCGATGATCGTCACTGCCGATGTCGCTGGCGGATGAGCGGCAGCTAGGATCGGTAACGAGGTCACGGGAGGTGGTATAGGGGATTCAAAAGGATCCGAGCCAAGTTCCGGAGAAGTGGGAGTGGATGGGAGAGGCAGAGGTGCTTTGCGTGGTTCGAAGATCGCGAAGGTGCGGTCGGGAAAGCCGGAATATGAGTAGAGCATCAGGATGGAGTCGACAGAATCGATGAGGGTCATGCCTGATGTGAAAAGAAGCTGGAATCAAGTGGTGTGTATAAGTCAGGATGTCCGAGGCTTGAGGTATGGAGGGACGTACGGGTAGTATGACGATATCGGCCGGTGATATACTCTTTCCGTCGGTCCCCTTCTTGGCGAGAGCAGTGACTGCCAGTAGGGCGATGGAGGAGGCGGTATCAAAGCCTGATATGATGTGTGTTAGGAGAGACAGCTATTGAAATAAACAAGGACGTACCGAAACCAAATAGAACCCCCACAGGATACATCTTCCAAGGTTTGTTTACGAACGTGACTATCGGCCCGATAATCCTCATCATTAGAGTATTTCCCTGACTGCTCTTGTCTTCCTCTGCTTGCAGATCGTCATCTACGTCGCTCGGATCTTCTCCTAGGGCTACACGACGTGCACGCTCCTTCTTGAGCTGCGGGTGATCGTTTAGTGAAAGGTCACACGAGGTAAAAATGGGAACTTGCCTTGTGTCTCTTCGACAAGATATTCCACAGAATAATGGAATTCGCGAAGCCTACAATGAAAAGAAAAGTGGCGCTGACAGCCGATCCTTCGTCCACCAAACAATCAGCTCGTCGAAGCAGCCACAAAGTGAACACTACTCACCTACGATACCTCCCACTTTACCCACTCCATCAATGTGATCATACACGCTTGTGCTGATCGCAATGGCAACATTCTGTGCTCAAGCTTTAGCACGTTAATTACGATTCCGTGAATGGCACCGGGCTCACCACTACGATCACGATAGTGCTGTGGCCCAGGGAAAAGTATAGTCCGCAGGTTACGGGAAGCTGTCCGAGGTTCATGAGACTTCTTGTCGCGTTGTCAATAGCACTGGGGATCCGTCAGAAAACACTCCAAGCTAGATCGGCATGAGTAGCTGTCCTCTTACGGTACATAGGGATGTGATCATACCTGGACAGAAAGCCACCGGCATCAAGTACCTGATATGATCGGCATCCAGAGCTAGTTTTTGACCGTCAACGGGACACACGAAGGCTTCTTGCAAGATCTACTAACCATGCCTCAACCCAATGGTCTGTGCAGAGATATGATTCAGAGCGACGATCACGATATCCTGACCGAAGATCACACTCACCCATGCCAAAAGCGCCAAACTCAAAACAGGTTGTGTGTCCTTCTGTCGACCAAACAAGACTCCCGCCACGATCCAACAAACCACATTCGCAGCGAGCTCAGAGGAAAGCAATAGAAGAGAACGACCGAATAGGGTCAATGACCTTGCAGGAAGATAACGAGTGACTTTGGACCAAATTGAAGACGGTATACGGCGCAGAAGGGCCATTTGGGACATGTTTTCGACCCGAGATAAGATGAGAAAATGTTGGTTCAGCAGAACAACCCTTTCATTGATGGCGACTGGGGTTGTTCCCAAGGCAAGATGGCCGAAAGAAAGAAGCAATCCGACGTTGGACCTTTGGTCAGATTCATTAGACGCACATAAAGATAAGGATAAGGTGGGCGCTTCTGAGTACAGTAGTCTAAGTGACATCCTGGAATCCTGAAGAGTTGTGTAGAGAGGGCTTGAGATTCTGCGATGGAGTCCACGGATTAGTCTCAAGGTAGAACATAGAGCAACCAGGACACGAGCTACCGAACTCCGGAGGCCAGCATAACCGGACGGAGTACGCGACAGGGTCGAGAGGAAGCTAGCTTGAGATCACAGCGGAAGACCTGCTGAGGCCGACGGTCAAGGACCAAATTGGGGGCTGTGGCGACAACATGAAGGACGTCGAGCGGCGGCGTCCATGGTCCGACGCTTGAGAAACAAGCCGTAATGGGTAGGATGAGATGCGAGAACGCGTCGGGGGTATCAAAGATGAGGGAACAGGTACTTGAGAGACTGAATTCGCGATGACTTGAGTGATCTACGTAGGACGGCGGCAAGATGCCTGTTCTGCCAGTGTCCGACATCAACGTGCCATAAACCCGTTCCGCTATACTCCTACGTGCCCCAACAACGAGAATGAAGTCGTCGAATACAAAAGCCGCATGGTTGCCAGACTGAAAGGAAAGTTCTGAGCGGTGGGCGCGCACGACCGTGACCAAGGCGATGGGCAATGCGTGACAGACATCACACATAACCTGTCACGGTGTAGTGCGAACATGGGCGTCTGCTGAAAATGAACCTTCCAGTCATGGACGCGTCCGAGTCCGTCCAGGCCATTTAGGTCCCATCTCCTCCTCCTCACTTCTTTCCGCCGTTACCCCCTCCCCTTTCCTCGTCGTCCACAGATACCCGTCGTCGACGTCGCACAGCGTCGGACACATAAATCACGACCCAAACTCACGGAGACATATTCTTCCCGACGCATTGACGAACACAGGGTGTTCGTTGACAGATTTAGCCCGCCTCATTCAGCCCGTGCATTCATCTTGTTAGATTATCTCTGCCCTCCAGGGTTCACAGTCGCATTGGCCCCCCTCGCTTGTATCATCCTCATTGGGGACTCATGGCGCCGTCACGCCTCAGGATCGACACATCGGTAGGTGGCATACCAGGTCCATCTTCCGCTTCAGCCACCACCTCCTCGCATGGGAGCAGCCTGTCTCCTCACCCTCAGCTTCGCTCCGCCAAGTCGACGGGCAGGCTCAGGAGCGCGTCATCGGCTTCAGCATCCTCTTCTTCAGCCATTCCTTCACGTGCGCTTCACAAAATGTCCTCTTCGGCCACTCTCCAGTCAGCCGGCCCCACCTCCACTAAGACAAAACCGCACTCAACTGCAGCTCCCCCATGGAATGGCACGGACGCTATCACTGCGGGCAGTCCCACGGAGGTCCCCTCGGAGTATGTACTCGCTATGCACGATTTCGCGCCGCAGCAGGCGAACACCACGTGCCTTTCATTCCGCGCAGGTCAAGTCATCCACGTCTTGAACAGAGACACTTCGGGGTGGTGGGACGGCGAGTTGGATGGGCGACGGGGCTGGTTTCCCAGCAACTATGTGACATCAGATGTAGGGCTGTTGACGGACGAGGAGCCTCCACAGGCATCGGTGAGTGCTCATGCTCGTACTCTTTACTCGCTTCTTGCCTCTTTCTCTGTTCTGTATATGTGCCGTGTTCATGAGGTTGCAATGCCCCATGCCCTCGTCTCGTGTCCTCATCTTCTTGGACACGGTCGGGGTCGAGCTGCGCGCTCCACCTTGCAGTTCACATTCCATTCAATGAAAACTTCAAGGCATCATCGCTAACTTGCGTATCTCAGCAGCGCCCACGGAACGGAAATGGACATATGCACTCTCTCTCACAAGCCTCCACGGCATCATGGACTAGCACCAAATCACGCAAACGCTCAAACTCTTTCACCCGGACTGATCACCGACCAATACCCGCGGACAGTCCGGTGGCAGACTACTCCTACTGTCCTCCGCTTATGGTTCAGCTTTTGCAAGGCATCTCGCTATTACAGAACGCGGTACGAGCCAACCGGATAACACACTTCCAACCGTCAGCAGCATGCATTCTTTCCGCTGTGCGCACTGTCCTTTCCGATTTGGGCTGTCGCGCTCGAAACGCGCCTGTCCTTCAGCAGTATCCCATCCTGACGCGTGAGCGCAAGCGCATCCTGTCAGATTTGGCCGCTCTCGTATCACAGGCGCGGAAGGCGTCTGAGGCAGATCTGAACAATGATGCACGGGAGGTGGAGGTGGAGAAGATGGTACG
Source organism: Antrodiella citrinella (assembly GCA_004802725.1). Classification (NCBI taxonomy): domain Eukaryota; kingdom Fungi; phylum Basidiomycota; class Agaricomycetes; order Polyporales; family Steccherinaceae; genus Antrodiella; species Antrodiella citrinella. The sequence continues at coordinate 18,286 of SGPM01000241.1, forward strand.
ACTCGGAGGACAGTTGTTTGCTCACGTGCGGGGCTTTCTCGCAGTTGCTGTGCAGTGCGGTATCAACGTGCAGTCCTCGAGTCACCAGAGCGGTTCCGAGTATGGGTCCACTGACACAGAAGGCCGTTGGGATAGTCAAGAGGGTACCCTTGTTCGCTCGGACGGCTCATCTACGCCTGCACCAGATGATTATGGACCTTACTGGGAATCTGTCGGGGACTCGCGAACGACGAACGGAATTGGTCACAGAAATCGACGGCAACGAGAGGCCACTGCTACACCTATGCGATCTAAGAGCTTGGTGGATTTGCGCAGCCGTAAAAAGTTGGACCAGTCAGAAGCTCCCCCAGTGCCAGAGAAGACAGTCGTTTCAATCCATAAACAAGCTTGGTTGGCCGTTACTCCTACGCGTCGTTTTGGCAATACCATTGGTCATAACGCACAATCCTCCGTCAGTAGTGTTTCATCGTCGTCTTCGCTGTCTTCAGGCGAGTCCGTCGGTACTCCTCCGACACCAGTATTTCCCACTGGTTCTTCTACCACCGCCGAAGTCATGGACGCACTCCGACATACCCACGACCACTACTTATCCACTATCGCCGCCTTTATTGGCCACGCCCACTCCCATTCCCGTACCTCGCATGCCTCTAGTACAGGGCACATGTACGACCTCGTCCGAGAGGTTGTGGAGATGGTTTGCAAACTCTTGACTATCGTGGAGGCTGTTCTACGACATCCAGATATCCCACTTGCGAAGGCGCAGGATCTGCGTTCGGCCAAGGCGAACCTGTACAGCGTCACGAGTACACTCGCCGACGCCGTCCGCATGCTGACAACTGCACCTGCGGTTGATCTGAGCGAGGAAGACGAGAAGGCTTCGCTGCTACGCTCGGCTACCAACGCACTGAAGGCTGGTTCCGACTGCGTTAATGCCGTCAAGAAATGTTTGCAGCGGTCAACGGGTGAGCGGCCGTTCATCATCGAGCTCCCTAACGATGGCGACGTCGACCCCTCGACGTACACACCGAGCAAGTTCTCGCACTACAACCCTGGCAAGGGTGTGCGGATACGCGACGCGTCTAGTATGCAAGCATTGCGCCAGCTCTATAGGAACGATGGTATTGAGGCAGACGAAGAGGACCTTACTATCCAGGGTCACGCCCCTGTGTTCGCGGATACCACGATGAAGTTGAGTCGGAAGTCGGACGAGCATATGGACGTCATACGATCTCCTTCACCGATTGACCCTGCGACTACTCCCATATCAGCGACGCCCTCGTCTCTGGACGAGGAAGCCACGCCTCACTTCCGTACTTCCGAGGAGGTCCAGACGCAACGTCCTAGCTCTCCCGTCTCCTTTGCCCCTACAGACGACGGTACGACGTGGGAAGGAAGTCTCAGACATCATGGTCAATCAGTGGAAGAGAAGTTGCTCAACGGCGAGCTACCTGCCGTGCCAGAGATGTCCACGCTCGACTTCGGGCGGTCAGATCTCTCTTCGTATATCTTGTCACACGACCATGCGCCAGACGACGTTGCGTACAACACTGAGGGTCAACTGGTCGGTGCTACTCTGGAGGCGTTGGTGGAACGTATGACGCCACATGATTCCCTGGTCGAGCCGCCGTTCGCCGCGGTGTTCTTCATGACGTTCAGGCAGTTCGTCACGCCTGAAGAGTTGATCGACACTCTTATTGCGCGGTACAACATCATGCCTCCGAGCGGTGTCCATGTCGACGACCAGTACATCTGGCAGCAGCGCAAAGGTCTCCCAGTCCGTCTTCGCGTGTCCAACTTTATCAAGTCTTGGCTGGAGAGCTACTGGCGACCGTCTGTGGACAACGTCATCCTCCCGACGTTGCACAAGTTCACGTCGGAAGCGCTCAGTGTTATGTTCCCTGTCCCATCTCAGCGGATATTGGAACTCGTTCGTCAATGGCAAGCTGCTAGCGACGCGGGCATCACGCCGAAGGTCGACCGTGTACGAGACGCAGGTATTCCACTCAACCCCCCTTCAGTCTCGCCTTCGGAAATCCCACGACCGGTCATGAACAAGACGCTGCTGAGCTCGCTTCGTAGCAGGAACTTCGTCACTATCTCTGTGACAGACTTCGATCCGCTGGAACTGGCCAGGCAGATGACTGTGATGGAGTGCACACTCTATTGCGCTATTCTGCCTGAGGAAGTGTTGGAGACGGGCAAAACGGGAGCGGGTAGCTTGGGTAATGTCAGGGCTGTGACGACGCTCAGTACTGTTATCACTGGTTGGGTCGCGGAGAGTATTCTCAACGAACCGGATACGAAGAAGCGGACGTACTTGGTCAAGTTCTTCATCAAGCTGGCTGATGTGAGTTTTCCCTGCTTCCTCCGATTACCGCATGAATATTGACCTTTTCTTTTCAATAGCGCTGTACGTCGCTTCAGAACTTCAGCACGTCTCGTTCTATCTTGGCGGCACTCGATTCTTCGACAATCTCGCGGTTACACCAGACGTGGTCGGTGAGTAGCGTTGTAGTTGTTCCATACATATTCCATCGTTGCTGACTTTTCGCGTGTAGGGTCTTCCGCAGAAGAACAGGGTGCAGCTGGATACTATCCGCAAGTTAGCTGACCATGCACGAAATTACCACGAATACCGCTCTAGGTTACGGAACACCGCTCCACCTGCTGTTCCCTTCCTTGGTGAGTGATCGGGGTTTGTTCGAACGCACTTCTGTGTTCGTGCTAACGGCATGTTGCATAGGTCTCTATCTTACCGATGTTACATTCTGTCGCGAGGGCAACCCCTCACACCGAGTCTCGCCCAAGAACCCCGAAAAGAAGCTCCTCAATTTCAACAAGTATCACAAACTTGCGCGTATCGTGCAAGGTATTTGTTTTCCCTGTGTTGTCGTGTTTGCGTCGTTGAGTCTGATGGTTTGATGTGACTTTCTAGATATGCAGCGCTTCCAAGTACCGTACACCCTCAAGGAGATTCCCGAAGTGCAAGACTATCTCAAAGATGCTTTCGAACAATCTAAGCACAGAGGTGATCTGCAGGATCTATATCGCCGTAGGTAAGTATTTGATCGTTCTATTTCATCATCAGTGTGCTCACGAGTTCATCTTCTCACTACGCAGTCTACTTGTCGAGCCGAAGCGACCGGCCGACACCCCACCGACAACTGATATGCGCCAACTCTTCGGATGGGCACGCTCACAGTCGCAGCAACCTACACCTACTTCTGCATCATGACCTTTTTGACATCTTCATTACATTGATGACCTTCATGAATCTTGTTTTGTTGCCCTTTCCTTTTTTACATTTCTCATCCTCATTGGTCTGCTCGGGCTTGGTCTTCTCCTCCGTTTGGTGTCGTTCTGTAAATGTGCAACACAGGTCTCCCTGTTCCATTTTCTCCCTTCTTCGTTTGTCTTGTTCTTCGTCGTTCTATTCGTCGTTATGGTGCCGTTGAGGGCTTTCGACGCGCAAGCCCAAAATTCGAATTCGAATTCCATCTCTGCATCTGTTCCAACAAATCCCCCCCAATCTGTTCTCTATCCATACCCTCGTCATTTATTGCTGTCTATCTGTTTGTACTACGTCGTTCGCATAGTCCCCCCATTGAACCAAGCCAAAGTCTCTCTGATGACATGTCCAGAAGGCTCCTCCGAGTCTTCTCTTTTGTTACTTTCTACGACTACCAATATCCTTATTTCTGTCTCTTCAACCACTGCACATGCAAACAACGCAACGGGCCACGAGTGAACCACCAAGATCTAGAATCATGTCCTGCCAGAAGCATGTCCTGAAGTATCCATAACAGCAAAGCACAAACTGAATCGACCAAAGCGTACAACTGGTGAAATTCACAGCGACTTACCAGCCCATTTCGACTTTGCATGGCTGTACTTCGTGACATAGAACCCAGGACCGGGCGTCGTCCTCGTCAGAGTGTCATCGCCGTCCCTCCTTCTCCTCGCCCTCGGCCCCGTTTGGTTGGTGATCTGCACCTCCGGGTACGTCCACTCCTGCACACCCGGCCCAAAGTCTAAGACGAACCCTCGACTCTGGTTCGCGCCGAACACGCGCGGACGTCGATGACGACGGAGTACACGGGACTCGGGTCGTTCCCCGGCGCGTGCACGCTCCAGCCCTTCCCTGCGTACCGGACGTCCCAGAACGAGACGACGCTGTGTCGCGCAGAGCCGGCAGCGATGTGTGCGCTCGCGCCGCCGCCGCATGAGACGGAGTAGATGGGTTCGAAGGACCAGGGGTCTTCGAACGCGAGGGCGGGTTGGAGGGAACCGACAGAAGCTGAAGACGCGTCTGGGGACGCGGCGCTGGAGGAGGAGCGAGCGGTGTCGGAGGCGCGAAGGTCGTGCACGCGCACAAACCCGTCGAACCAGCCCGAGATAATGACTTGATCGGACGCGCCCCACGGAGAGGACATCGGTGCGGAGGTGATGTCGTATACAGCTGTGGGTCGCGTGTAGTCTTCCGGGACATCCAAAAGGAAGAACGGGTTGGGAGATATACCAGATGGAAGGACATCGTGCACTGCTAGAGGGTGCAGAGAAGTGGTACCGAATGTGGCATATTGCCGTGAGCTGCGCGTGGACAGCAAGGTGGACCAACCTCGGACGTCGAGTGCGATCTTCTCGGACGGTTCGCCTGACAGGGCACGAAGACACGCGGACCCTGCAGAGGAGATGGACAGGAAATGGGTCGACGAAGCAGAGATGCTCTCAACGACATTGTCCCCGTGATCGTCAAATGCCTCCCTAGAAGAACACGGAACGAAAATCATGTCTTGGCATCCTTGCGCATCAGGCAATTCGAGCTTCTCCAAGGTCCCGTTGGCGTACCCAACGAACACCACATGGTTGTCACCCTCTGGGATGCATGTCAGGCTGGTGATATCGGCCTTGGGGTGTGTGGAATCGCTGGTAGAGTAGATGCCCTCCAGGAAGACGGCTGGAGCGTCATCAAGAACCCTGTCGGAGGCTCCGAATCCGTAAGAATATATGAGGTTCCCCGCTGCAAGAAAAAGGCGCGAGGAATTCAGGGCCAAGATAGGCTGGTACTTGGCTTCCCAGCGATTGGAGAGAGGTCGTGCGATGAATTGGGAACGGGACCATTGTTGATCAATGAACGTGTTCACTCTATGTTCTGATTAGCAAAGGTGTATACGTCCGTGACATAGATAGCTGAGCTTACCTGGCATGGGTGTGCGGAGACCAGGTGGGTATGCTCTTCGCATAACTCAAGGACGGCAAGGGATTTTGAGTCACGTATACGCGCCAACCGAACGTCTCGACCTGCCAGAGTGTTAGTATCGGTCCCAGAGCTGGATTGGTGTACCGGAGACTCACGATCTCATGGAGGATTTTACAAGATCTTGAGAGCGATGCGAGCTCTCTGACCGTGAGGTGATGCAAGACTATTATGATGACATCGGTAGGTATGGACAGAATATGCATAGCTGCGCGATTTTATGTGGTTGGGGCCCTTTGCGTCGGAGGAAAGACGTTCTAGTGAGGGGCGATCTCTAGGAAAGGCTTACCGTGTGGATGCTCCCTTTTATATAGCGGGGAGGTGGAGGCAATTTACTGAACAACTGGATTGATGCATGTTTCGACCAAACGTGAAATTGGAAAACTAGTACGTACATTGTGGGGCTGGATTCGGAAGGTGATATCTAGTCACCCTGACCACCCTGAAGGAAGAATGGGAAGTAAAGCTGCGGAGTACCTGTGAGAGAGACAGAAGAGCAGGCAGCGCGGAGGCAAGGTGGACCACATGCAGCGCCGTACCAAACCTTTCCTAGTACTATTTCTCAATCGAAGTCATGTAGAACAGTTCGACTTTGCACACAGAGAGATCTGCCTCGGAGGTATGGTACAACAGTACTATGCACTAAGTATCATACAACTACTGGAAAAATGATCTCCGATGCAGGATCTGCACTCGACAAACCTCAGCCGAACACTGTTCAAGATCAACTTCTAGGTTTCGCGCAACTCGACGCTCCGAGTTTACATCGGATATCCTGAGACCTAAGGGTGCTCATCAAGTTCTGAGAAATCATATGCCGAGAATCTATCAAACGAGATAGAGCGGAAGCCGGGCGCAGGACAACGGTGGACGTTTGCCTCTAACCCGAGTGAAGAGATGGTACGAGACGACGGCAAGGCTTATTAACTTTGCATTTCGAGCTGCACAGGATACCCATGGACATCGTCAATTAGTGCATACGATTTCGAGCTCATGAACGGGACTCACCGCACATTTTTTGCTATATCCGCGGACTTATGACATTTGAGCGCCTCCTACATTCCGCGACCACCTCCACAGCACTTACAGAATGCTGTCGATGGCGTCGATGCGCCAAGACAACCAGATAGATGAGACCAACACACCCGAAGAGCACAGCTTGACGCATGTCATTGTTCCGATGAAGGTGTGTTGGATTGTTCCCGTCTAGTGTCTAGATGAGCGATAACTTGACAAGTTGCACGACGTTAGATCCCCGGAAGAGTGATGGTGCGATATGATACGATGTTGCACCTGTAACTGAACGAGAACAGTACCAGCGTAATAGAGGTCAAACGACGGCATTGCAGTGGTGCATAAGGTATACATTGTCCCACTCCGTCGAAAAAACGTACCGCGAGGTCTGCAGTAGGGCGACCCGAGCAAGACATTCCAAAGACCGAAGACACATGTGAAAAGCTTGCGCCGGTGAAGAACGGTGCATTATTCCCATCCATCGCTAGCCAGTAAACGAGAGTAGATAGACCACAGTTGAGCAGCACATTTGCGGCGAAAAAGGGAGGAGGAGAGAAGTGAAATGAAGAAGCGCTCATAGAGGAAGCCCGATCATGCATGTGGCGTCTAATTTTTCCTTTCTCTCAACCCTTTCCGACGTCCAAGTCGATACACACATTCAAGGCGATGCCCCTCGACGGACACGCCTACCTCGTCGCCCAAGGCTGGGAGGGCCGAGGTTCAGGTTTACGCAAAGGCGCTATCGCCAAACCAGTCGCGGTCATCCAGAAGAAGACCCTCTCTGGTGTGGGCAAAGACCGCGACGATGCCTTTCCGTTCTGGGACCAGTGAGTACTAGAATGTTTGCACTATATATCCCTGTTTATCCTACGGTCTGTGTAGCGTGTTCTCAGCTGCTGCTAGCGCGATAAAAATCAAGACCACAGATTCGGACGATGAATCCGTGCGTTCATCCCAGTGTATTCACACAGACAGTCACTAACATGGCCCTTTTCTTTGACAAACGGGTTTTCTAGGACGATACGGACACACCGGACGGGCTTCCCCTCCAACGAACCACGACTGGCATTATATCCAATCGACGCCCCGCAACTGGCACGCCCGCACTGCTATCCTCCTCTTCGTCGGGGTCGACCACCCCTCGGGTCAGCGTGATGGCCGCTGCGAAGCAGGAAGCTGCACGGCGTACGTTGTACGCGATGTTCTTCCGAGGGCCCGTCATGCGGAGTGACGATCCTACGCCAACATCGACACCGACACCGACGGCTGCGAAGGGCAAGGAGGCGGTGGACGATGTGTTGGAGAAGGTCACTGGTAGGTTGGAGAAAGAGAGGAGGCGGAAGGATAAGGGGAAGGCGAGAGTGGTCGAGAGTGAGGATGAAGAGCAAAGTGAGATATCATCAAAGAAGCGGAGGTCGAAGAACCGAGAACAGGATGCTGAGAGTGCTGGGACGAAGGAGAAGAGGGAGCACAAGCGTCGGAAAATGGGTAACGAGTCACACGACGTCGTAGAGGAGGCCGTAAGCTTGTCTGTTGACAAAGCAGCGGAGAAGGCGGAAAGGAAGAAACGGAGAGAGGAGAAGAGGGCTAGGAAAGAGGAGAAGCGAAGCCGAAAATTAGCGAAAGTCGTCGAGGCTGCAGGTGAAGAGACCAAAGCACGGTCCACCGACATCTTGCCCGTTGTCACCAATACCGAGGAGTCTCATAACCTGACAAAAACAGTCGCGGAGGAGCTACCAGGGCCTGAACTTCGGAAGAAGAAACGGAAGAAGAGCCCGGATTCATGACCGTACTCAGTATCTATATCACTGTGGTATATCATTGTCAACGGATATGGATACATTGCTCCGAACTCCGGGAAGGAGCGGTGAGTGGTTTGGATTACTGCTGCGTAAAGACTACATACATACAAGGGGGAACGTCAACGATTTGCATCTGAAGGTTTTTCATAAAACATTTCCAATTGGGGAATTGAAGTGAGAAGAGTTTTAGCGAGAACATGCCAGTCGAAAACAACGAAGGTTAAGATGGCTCATGTCGAGCCATTATGCGGTGGGAGAGGACAACAAACATACAAGACAGAGTCACTGGGATAGAACAATTGCATGAACGGGGAGAGAAAGATAGCGCGTGTACCCCAGAAGGTGGATGGTATCATTGGCAGCCCAAGCAGAAGCAGAAATTGATTATGCACGCGTGCTCCTCCACGCACTCTGTACCGCAATCCGCCTCGCCTGGTCTAGGGTAATTGAATCTTCTCGCAGCTCGACCTTCTGTCTGCCGTCTTCTTCCTCATCTTCGTCATCGTCGAATCCGGCGCGTCCGCTACCTCGAATCCCGCCGAACGCGGCTTTCCCGCCTGCGAGCGAGAACGGCGAGGAGGCGACTTTCGTGCCGAACACGCTTGCGGTGGCTGGGGCACCGAAGGCGGCGAAGTCGGTGACGACCTTGCGCGGTGGCGAGTGGGACGGAGTGGGTATCGTGGTCGCGGTGGATGTAGAAGAGGTTGGGGAGACGGGCTTGCGTGCTGGAAGATATGGTGCATATGGATACGATCGCCCAGAAGACATTCGCGAATGGAGGTATTTGTCCGTGAATCGTGTACCAGGTACCTAGTCAACGATGAGTCAGTGTTCAAAGTCTGGTGTGCCAGGAGAAAGTGAAAGAAGACACATACTCGTCTAAGAAGAGGCCGTGCGTCAGACAGCTTCGGGGCTTGCGTATATACTGCAACATTATGCTTCGCCTCTTCCGACTCCCGGTAAATACTCTCGATCACGACCTTCTTGGTACTCTCGTTGCGGAGCAACAGTCGTTCGTGCAGTTCCCGCGCCACATCGTCGACGCTCTCGTTGTTGCCAAGAATGCGCTGCGAGACCGCCTGACCGACTTCACGAACTAACCGCTCCATGTCTAGGTTCTCCAACACACTGCCCACGATGGCGTGCGTAAGCAAATCCGCTGTCGTCAGCGGGAGCATCAGCCCTGATGTGATGTTAGTCATTGCTTGGAAGAAATCCGTGGCATACTAGTAAATGACCTGCGTAAGCCAAGATCCTCGCGGATAATGCAACAGCGAACTTACGGCGTATCCGCTCAGCGCTGGTTCGCAAGCGACGAAAAACTACAAGTGCCTTAGTAAGACACATCTCATGTCGATGCAGAGATTTCACTTACCAAAACAATTCCCCGACCGGCCATAGCACGAGCGAGCTGCAATGGATCATGTCCGTCAGGAGAACCATCATCAAATCCTGCAATCAAGCTTTGAACCATCTCCGATCACGAAATGAGAAACAGAATTCATTACCGTCTCCGTATTCTCCAATACCGTGTGGCGGCGCATCAGCAATAAGAACGACCATCTTGCTCGCGTTCGGTCTCCAGTCCATGTTCAGCGCCTCTGCCAAACCTGCAGTGACAGCCTCGGGGCCATCGCCGCCTCCACTAGCATACAGCGAGCCAAGATCGCTCTCGACCTTGCTGATGTCTGACGAGAAGCCAAAGTTCTTGGTCACATAGGTGTGATCCTGTGGAGGATGATCTCGGTAGGCTACGAGACCGATGCGTAGATCTTCTGGGGACTGCAGCTTCCCGGACTCGAAGATATGTTGGCAGATGGACTGGATGTTCTTTGTGGCGGAGGTGATGTAGCTGCCTTGGCTTCCTGTGCAGTCCTGCACGAACACGAGATCGCTAGAGAACGGGTGGGGTAAGGTGGCGGTGAATTGGGGTGAGATGCCCGAGCGGCAGAACGAGTTGGAGAGGGGGGATCAACAAGAAACGAGATACTTACAGCATCTTGCGTCCATCTGAGGAGCCATTGGCGTCCTGGTGAACTGATTGGGATTGCTGGTTGAAGCTGGAAGCTCCAGCGTCGAAGTCCATGTCCTCATCCATTGTTGGTGAAGCTGAGAGATTCGATTGTGATCAGTAGCAGGTGTTCTGTATGCAAGAGGTCGTGGTCGTTGAGCTGGAGATATACCTCTGGATGCAGGCGGTGTGCAAGATCGATGATGGTGGTTTAGGAATGAAAAGCAAGAAACTGAGAGTCGCAGTTGTATTCTGTTGGACCCGTCGCAGTCAATCTACAGATTGTGACATGCTCAATGGGCGTCTCTTGCACCTCTCTCCAGAACACGCCTAAACCGTGCGCGGGCCCTCGGATCTACCCGCAGCACCTCTTTACAAAAGAAATGTCCATTCATCGCCGGTTATAACGCTCTAATGTACCACAGATGCACCCCCGAATCCTCACAACTCTCGCCGTGTCACAGTACTACCCACCAGCCACCCCAGCCATCCCCCGCCCCACCCTCCGAGGCTCCCAGGTCGATTCCATGCCCGGTACAACAGGAAGGCTCCCGCAGATACTCCCCCAAACACAGTGGCTAGCGTCACGTACATCCTCAGTCTCGCAGCGGAGGTCATCGCCCGGTCTGCACCACCCGGAATGGCAGAATTCCTGTACACGATGCATGACCAGCAAGACGTTATCGGGCACGCGACGATGCAATCAATGAGCGATGCAAACACACGTGGAGATGGAACGACTGCTAGCACGTACGGGTTCATCGCAATGCTGCAGATGGCGTGGAATACGTCTGCAGTTTGACCAGTCTTCACACTCACCGCGACGGGGACTTGAAGTCCCAGCCGTCGGCAATACACGTCAGGTTGCACCTCATGTCGCTACACAGTCCACCAGTCAGTACACGTGGGTCATCATCGTGCGCAAGAATGGAAATCCTCACTTGTTGTGCAAGGTCTAGATCGGATTTGGTGGCGACAAACAGTGTTGGTATGTGATCCAAGTTGTACCTTTGCTGAAACACCGTCAGAAGTCAGAAGACACATTCTCCGAAGGATCAGCGAAAGAGCCAATCTCACGCGTAAACCACTGATGTATGAAAACGAGTTCGTGTCGCTCGAATCATACACATAGATGATGACATCCGCCAGGTCGAGCTTCTTCGGACTTTTGAGCATTTCGGTCTCATAGTTCGATCCGAATTCTTGTAGCTTCAAGCAACCAATGAGCACACATAACTCTAATCTGATAAACACGTCTCACTCACCACGAGGTATTTCTCACTCCCTTCAATATCCACCGAGTTCACAACACTATTCATCCGTTTCGTTGGGTTGTACGCATCACCGAATTTACGTCCGAGGAACGAACGAAGTAATGAAGTCTTCCCAGAACCTGCACCGCCGCACACGTAGGACAAAAACACCCCTCTTGTGGACTTGCCTTTCCGTCGGTCAGTTTTTCGTGGTCGCGTGACCTGAAGCGCAGAGAGCGGTTGTGGATGTCCGAGATATGCCAGATATCCGAGTGTAGTCTTGTGCTCAAGCAATGTTGTCATACTTAGAAGAATGTCATTTAATATCAGCGATAAACACCGAAATCGAAACACGTACCTCCATTGTGCTAGCCAGCCCTGCAATGTCACAGCACCGGTATCGTCTGCGACCGTAGTATCAGGGAACTTCTGGTTCGCCCACGGATTCCCCGGTGATGTGCTGAACAGATCATTCAGCTCCTCAGACTTCAATGCGCCGTCCTGATCCTTGTCGTACGCCTCAAAAATATCTGTGAAAAACTTGTACCCTAGTGGACTGAGTTCAACGGAGCAATCATGTGGTACATCGAACCTGCGGAGGAGAGTGAGCACGACAACACCATAAAACACGAGTTCAGTGGCGGCTCACTTTGGGTACAAGAAAGCTTCCGTCAACCGCAGATCCTCGCCGTACCCGAACTTCCGCAAAACAGTCCATGTTGTTTCCAGTCGGCCACGCTGGATAAACATCGTGTGAAGGTATAGGAAGCCTGCTTCGGTTAGCCCGTCCCCTTGTACGCCCTTCTCGGAATGTTCGCGGACCATGTCTTTGATTCCTTCCAGTTCCTGTGCTTGCAATGGGGTATCGAAGCATTTGCTCTGCAGATCGCTCGTAAGTGGCAAGAAGTTTCAAGATAGCAATTTACACTCACTTGGAACTCGTTCAGCTCCTGCGCATCCAGGATCCCGTCTTTGTTTGTATCGCAAAGCTTGAATATCCTACGCAGCGCCGCCACACAATCTCGTTTCAGAACCTGCGAAATGACGGTCTTAGTCGCTAACAACATAGTTCAACCACCGCTACCTACATGATCTCTTGAGTCGTATAATGGTGCGGTGGGGTGCAGAACGGCTTTCTGCGCGAAGTAGAAGATCTCGGAGACGTTGACATTTGCCAATGCAGAGCATTCAACACACGTCTCGACTTCCTTGAGGCAATCGAGTTCAGTAAACACACGAGAAGACGAGGAATTTTGCGTGCACACCTTGAACTCATTCATAATGGGTATAATCTCATCCTCCAATGCCTCATTCGTAACTTCCCCTCCGCGTAGATCAATCTTGTTTCCGACCAGAATCACTGGGACCTACTAAGCCATTTAGCTCGCATTCCAGGTGGTACAGAGTATAGAAAACTTGCATTGACTCCCAATTGTCGGAAACATGGTAGCCAGTGGGCAGGTATTCGCGAGAAGGAGTTGGCATCGTCGATGCTGTAGACTACGCAGATGACATGGGCTTTGCGGATTTCGGATTCGAGATGGGAGCGGTCGGAATCAGAGTCTATGTTTGCAGAGAATCTGTGAGCTCAAACGCGGATGTATTTTGTGCATTCAGTGGTTGACTTACTGCCAGAGTCAACAATATAGGTAGTTACGTTCTCCGGCGTGACTTCTGGTGGTATGGTCACCTCAGGGACAATATGTTGGACCTGTAGTACTAAGGTAAGAATCAAACTCCGGAGACAGTTTTCTCGACGGACCTGAGGTACAAAAGACTCCTTTATGAGCGAAGTAACGATGGTGCTCTTCCCGACACCCTCTAGTAACCAAACATTTGAACGCGTTTCCACAGCAGTGGGATGCTTTTGTAACGCACCGTCGCCGACCAAAAGTATCCTGACGTCTCTTCGCATTGTCCTTCAAGAATAAACACGCGTCGTGAATAGGGTGTTGGGTGTATAAGGTAGGTATAAGTGAAGCAAGTATTGACTGTGCCAGCAGCCGACCGCGCGCGCGGAGGAACGGGGCGCATGTTTACGTGCGCCTGTTACGTGACGCCTCTTTACTCACCTCTATCTCCTGCTTCAGGCCCTCGTCTCGACGCATGTGAGTTCGTCGGAAGCGGAGACAGCACTGGAACCAACGAAGTATACATATGAAGTTGGCATGCACGTTGAAGCAAATACAAATTGGCTATCAAGTACAGACAAAAGCACGACAACTTAGCATACATGCAGCTGCGCAACACTGGGATCATGATCACTTGTTCTCTGGGCCAACGTGGGTGAATGGTTGTTAACATGAATATGTTGTACTTTGGTACCCCTCACAGCAACCGGCGGCGACACCCACATGTGATCCAGTTGCTCTGCGTTCTGGTCAAAAACGTACGTGTAACGCTCTGTCACTGGTACGTTGGACACCTCGTCAACCTCAAGCATAATGTTGTTGAAGGCGTTGAAGACGGATCGAGTCTGGACATATTCGTTGTGATCTCCGGCAATGATGATGCTCGCAAATGGGTCGAGCTTCTGTAGGGACTTGATGAAGGTCTGCGGTGCAACACATCAGATCGAAGGCAATCTATTCGACACGAAGGATACTCACCGCGATCGTCTCAACTTGACTCGTACGCTGATCCACCAGATTGTTCACAGGAGGTCGAGAGTTACCTTGAGTAGACGAACTGTCGAGTTTCGCCGTGAGGTGGACGTTGATGGTAAAGAACCTCTCCCCATTGGGGGTCTCCCATGCAGCTACCAGCGGCTTTCGGCTGGCGTTCCACGCACCGTTGGTAGGATCAATACGGCCGGGGTTGAATCTGACGACGATTCTTAAACAAAGTGATATAGTAGACAGGATCTGCCATCGACGTACGTCAGAGACACTTTGCCATCATGACCCTGGACAGGTTCCGTCGCATCGAGCGCACCACCCGCAGTCGAGTTCGGTAGCAACTTGACTTTGGAGGAACGATACCTGCATATGTGTGAGTATCATGGACTTCCAACGTACACTCAAACTCACAGGTATGCAGGTCGGATGTTTCCACCAGGTTCACCACCATCCTGGTTATTGATTCCGGGGAGGTCAATGAAGTCATACGAGGTCGTGTTGTCCACTTCAGAAATGAGAGTGCTGAGGACCGTCAGCGTGACGTTTGCTGCAACGGTACCGTCGTCCGTCGGACCCGAATTGTCTTGAATCTCTTGCAAGAACATGATATCCGGTGACCTGAGGAAAGTTGCGATGTGGTTCGCAACCGATGAAATGCTTGAAGAGGTAGGCGCAAGGTTTTCCACGTTGTAGTCTCCGATGACAATCTGGCAGACGTTCTTTGAGGTTACCAGTGTTGTAGGAGAGACAGTTGGGTCCGGAGTTGACACAACGATTGGAGCAGTTGTTGGAAGGATATAGTAGAAACCAAATCTGAAAGAAGAGTCAACTCTGTTCAACATCGTCAGTATACATCGACTCACTGATACAGAATGACTCCAGTAATATCTTGGAATGTCATGCCCATCGTCACATGTGGATTCTTGGTTCCGTCAAGAGGAGACCCGATGATGACAGTCTCCGGGTTGGCATCCGGTACGCCATTTAGTCCTACACAGGTCCTGAAAGGTAAGTAAAGCAAGGATCTCAGCTAGAATCGCGTACGAACCGAAGGTGATAGTCAATCCACCACGTTTGTTCTTTCCGGTAACCTTCCAATCGCCATATACCCAGAATTCGCCAAAGCTGTTTTCGAATTCGAGAGACACAGGTTTGTGGACCGTCACGAGTTGACCCTCCAGACTGGACCAGAAATCCATGCCAAAACTCTCTGGCTGGAGAGTTGCGTTCACGCTGTTAACCCGAGACTGGTTGTTCGGGACGTTCAGCCACCCATCTGGACCTTTGTCTAGCCCGGACAAGGCCTGAGTAGGCGGAGAACGGTCTCTGCCCAGTACCAATGGCGTGACTGTGTTGTTGGAAGAGAGAACAGTGATATTGCTAGGAGAGTCGAGCTCAGTAGCCAGAAGGTTATCCGGATCCGAGCTTGAGCGGAACTCGGCAACTTTGCCTGACAGAGATATCAGGTCCCCAACGTTCACCTTCGATAGGACAGAGGAGGAAGTCGTGAAGACATTCAATCCGTGAGAGACCCGGATGTCTTTCGAAGGCGTTCCCGAGATCCAGAATCCATTGCTTTTGGACTGCAGTGGGTTGTCAGGACTCAGTATGCACGCAACACAATACTGTGAGCAGGCCACGTACCTTCGCAGTGACAATACCTGTCAGGTTGTGCACGGTCTGTCCGACTAGTGGAGACTGCCAAGCCTGCCCTTGGATGTCTGTGATACTGACGGAGAGGACGAATGGGACTGCAAGAACAGCCAGCAGCGCAGTGAGGGCGAGCATCGTCGGTGGGTGGTCCGAGTTAGCACGGCACTATGGAAGCATTGCTCGAGCTGTTCTTATGCCCGGTGCTTGCTGTCTGACGCTGGATATAGAGGTACTACCTAGAATGCTGATGCGCTGATGGTCTTAGCCCTGTCGCAATCGGTAGAAGGACTTACAAGAAAGCTTTTCCAGTCAACCTAACTATAGATCAATAGAGAACGTGCGTTGGAATGTCAGTCTGTCAAGTGGAGGCAAATGTGGCTGTCGTCCTCGCGTCACACGAAGAAGGTCGGCCATGTGCAACAGCGTCCTGGAATGCGTACCAAGCTCACATCATCCTAAATTGACCCGGACGTTGCACATGAATGCATGGGCCGTGTTCACGCCTGTCTGTTTGCCATGGGAGAATGCAGTCTAGGAATTTGGCTCACCGCGCACATTACATATGTCCGAACTAAATGAAATAACACCGAGCAATACTGGTTGAGTTGCCGTTGTGTAGCAAGTTTAGGGCAGGCGGAGCAAGAGCGATCAATAAATCTGCTGATTCCATCCTCATAGACAATCGCAGTGAGTTGAGCTTGGCGTGGTAACATGCCTTCGAACAACCGATGATGCAGAATTAATGCTCAATAGGAACAAGCCCACGAGGTACAGGAACGCCACATTACTGGTGCGGAGACGTCTTGCTCGAGTTCGGGGACTCCTGTGTATGTTATGTATTAACTAACAACTTGAAGGACAGCCAGGATAACATGATACACCTGAAGATGCAGATGCAGGTCAAATCATCCCTAGTCATCTACGCCATTACAAAGTGCTGGTGACATTCGTTGCAGGACTGGTGACATTCGTTGCAGGACTGGTGACATTCGTTGCAGGACTGGTGACATTCGTTGCAGGACTGGTGACATTCGTTGTAGGACTGGTGCTATTCGTCTGAGTGCCGTTTGTCTGAGTACCGATCAACAGAGTACCATTCGCTGCCGATACCTGTGGCAGTGGAGCTTGGTACACGGCAGTGCCATTGTTATCAGCTGAGACGATCATCGTCAGAGACCGTGCTTCACATGCAAGACATGCATCATGTAGACTCACCCGCTGGGATGATAGGTACCAACGTGGTTGGCACGCTGTTTCCGGACCCAACGATTCTGTAATTGACATTATCAGTAAACAAGTCGCTCGTAGACAAACTACGATCACCTACACGTTCGCCGTCGTATCAGTAATGTGGTTCCCCTCCTCATCAAGGACTGAAATCGAGACAACCACGAGTGACCCACTGTGCAATGAGCGAAAAGTAAGTACTAAGAACAATCCGGAAGGAGTATAAGGCAGACCAACCTGTTCGAGCGAGAGCCTGACGACGACGAAATAGATTCCGTCGAGGCATCGACGATTGTTGCGAGTTCGACGTCACTGTTGGGTATGGGAGAGCTAGCCCGCTTCGCCAGGTGAGCATCCGGGCTATTGAAGCGTTTCCCCACTTCACCATCAAGGTGACCACCAAAGACGACAGTACGCTTCAATTGAGCAGCGAAGTTGTGACCAACAACAATATCGGCCGCAGCTTTCTGATGACATGGAGCACCCTAGAGATTGCAATTGATTGAGCTATGGCACTGAGGGTAGCTGGCTTGTCTTACCGTACTGTTACCACCAGCGGCAGGTATCGGAGCAGATTCGCAGCATATCGCCAGAAGAGAAAGGATTGCCACAAGGGAGGCGAAAAGCATCTTGGAATGAAGGACGATGTAGAGGGGAAGGAAAGTGGGTAAAAGATAGCGCTACAGAGAAGTGGTGAATGTCGCCTGCAACCAAGAAATCTGGAGGGTAATGAAGTGAGCTGATCTGCCGTAAGTCAAACGCATTGCGGGAGACTCACCGACTGTTGAATAAGACCAAGAGCCTGTCTTGGGTGGTAGAGAACGAAGGCGAATATTATGTCAATCCAACACAGATGTCGGACTCAATTTGTACTCTCTGGAAATCCGACGGTCGCTGTTTTCGAGTTTAAAGCCACACTGAGGAATCTTCCGCTCAGCATATTGTATGCTTCGTGATCGCGAATATCCATGGCAATTAGCCCCGACAACAGCGTAAGTTTGTATACAGAAGCGTCGTGAGAAGGTATCCTGACACCTCTGGTACCAAGGCGACGACTAGAGAAACGGTAGAAAAAGGCTCGCAAACCCAAACAAGGGCAAGTGTAGCGGTTTCGTATCTCCAGTCACGTAGTAGGAGGGACCAATGGAAGTTTCCAAGTAACAAGGCGGCGATCTTTTCGGTTCGGGCCAGGACCAAAAGGTGCGCCAAGACCTGTGCGCAGGCCGACATCCCCTTTGCTGGCTATGTCTCCATTTCGTGTGTGTGTATGTGTCGGTGTGGACAAGATAGGTTGGTTGGAATGGAAGTAGCAGGAAGGGGAGGAAAAGAAGTTGTATCCGGTCAGACCCAGTCAGAGGTCCAAGTCTCGTTGGAAATTTGGGGGTCGCCCATCTACGTGAGTATTTCAGACTACGCACCAGGGACAAATCGATTATGTAGAGGTGACATGAAGATCCTGGATAGCGTTCGTGTCGATTTGTTTGAACAAAACGAAAACATAGTATTCGATCCTCTAAATAACACGAACGGACGTCGACTCTTTCTTCGATAACGCATGAAGGTCTTGCTCTATGTAGGTCACATCATAAATCTTGTTAGCAAATGACTCGGAAAAGATATGATCAATACTCACGGATTCCCCATACATGCGACCGCAGATCGAGGAATTCTAGCGTCCACATCATAAGTGTGGACGTGATTGTGGTGACAATGGTACTCACCAACATGAAGACCATCATACAGCCTTTTCATCTCTGCCCTGACTCGCGAGATATCCTCCTTGCTCGAGGATGCATCCCTGAGTGCCTTCAGATCTTTCTCAACCGCCTCTATTCTCCGAATGTGGCCAGAAATCTGAGGAGCGGTTGGAAATGCCGTCACACGATACAAACGCGCCACATACCCTTTGCGTGCTCTGCTGTAGCTCCTCTACACTCGCCTGAAGGGCGGCAGATGCCTGCTTATACTCATCTAACAGATGATATGCAGCATACGATGAGGCAAGAGAGAACCCGACGAGAAATCCGACAATTCTATCGTTCCGTCAGCGTCAACAGACTAACGATGCAAAATTGATGTGGCAATATCAAACATACCCCCCACGGAATGCTCCCACCGCTTTCTTTGGTGGTGGAACGCTGCCCACATTGGGGACAGCAGGTGACGCAGCAGCGTCGCGTGCAACAGCGGTGGTAGTAAGGAACCGTCTGGAAGGGACGCGTGCGGTCCTGGTGGACCTCGCCGCCATAGATAACATCCTAGAAGTCTGCATTGTCGGTGCAGACGACGAGAGATAGTGGAAGTGGTTCAACGTTGCGTTGGAACAAGTCTGAGTCCGCGCGCTTGTTGGCGTTCGGGCGCCTATGTAAACAACGCGACAGACGCGCCGCCCTTGACTGACTATTTGACCGTACTCACTCGTTCCGCAATGTCGTCTAATCTCGACATCTAAATTCTAGTCGTCTTCATTCAGTACAGGAGCGACATTGATGGCTGGAAAACGCAAGAATGATGATCCTGCTTCTACGGAGTTGACTGGACGAGAGAAGAAGAAACAGAAAATTGCTGTGGCTCGTACTATTGCGGTGCAGCAGCCCTCAGGATCAACAGCACCACAACAGAATAATGCAGTCGCTGGGCCTTCACGGTCGGTGCACTTCCAAGGTCTGGCAATACTTGGTGTTTGCACGAAAAATGGCTTCTAACACTAGGTGTATATAGGCAAGCAGCTGCCTGGTGCATTAGATGTGGAGAGATTTGCGGAGGTACGAGGATCTTTGTTCCTTAGTGGGAGTATTTTGACCTCAAGTGAATAGGCCCGCGCATTCGAAATCGACGCGATGCACACTGCGATGCAAACCGCTAGGTATTGGAGAATAGTATAGACCTTTGGCACGAGAGATATCTGACAGTGCTTGTGTCAGACAGAGTGCCTCCTCCCGAGCCTGGCAAGAACTACCAAGGCACTTGCGTCGGCGTGCTGCGAGCCACGATGTCCGGCGCGTCCCATTGCGACTACGCGACAAAGCCAGAGCCGAGGTCGGTCCAAGCATGTTTGTCTTCATGCATCCTGACCACTAATGTGTCTTAGATGGATCCTGCGCGCAAGAAAGCCCTGGGGCGAGCTCCACCGAAACGAGGCAAGGACAAGCAGATCAAGCGAACAACACAGTTGCTGAATCGGCAAAGTAGGTTAATGTTTCTATTGCTAAAGTAATTCCCTCTTACTCTAAAACAGGGGACAAGGTGTGGTTGGAGACTCATATATGGCATGCAAAGCGTATGAAAATGGAGAACATGTGGGGCTACAGATTGGTCAGTCCAAGGTCTCTGATTTCTTGACCAAATTTGACTGTTCGTCAGGCCGTGCAACCAACAGAGAAGTCGTTCAGGCCGTCACATCGCGCATCGGTTCATGGGTCCATTATTCATGATGCCTCGTATTTTGGCTTGCTACAATTGAGCGGCCCTGAGTCCATTTTAAAGCCTGTGCTCGAGCATTGCTGTGATCCCCAGGGTCCAAGTCCCGCTACTGCGAGGCAAGCAGCCGTTACATAGCTCATATGCGTTAATTCACTAAGATGCGTTTTGGATGTAGATTCTTAACCGGAGGCCGAGTTTGTGATACGCACATTTACAAATATGGCGCATATCCTTTTGACCTCATTGGCCCTATTACCGTCATATGGCAATCTCAGAGCGACAAGATGCACACTCCTCCTGGACCAAGCACCAGACACAGGGCAAAACATCAGAAGAAGGAACAAGCTGCGCCAATTCCAGAAACGCCGAAGCGCATGGTGTGGATCCGCGCACACCCATCAGTCTTCAGTGAGGTTTACAAGGCGCTTCAAACTTCGACCTCATACGCGTTGGAGGCGGCGAAGAAGTCCAACGAATCTGCTGCTGAGGTCGATCTAGTAGTGGAGATCTCTGACTTGAGAGAGCGCCTGAATATCTTCGAAATCATGGGTCCTAAGTCTAGTCAGATAATCAAGGGTGCGCTGAAACCCACTCTCCAGTCACGGAAAGAGTTCACAGCAGTATGTGTTCTCATCTTGTGGCGGTATTATACACATCGTTGACCCTTCTAACAACGCAGTTCTGGCAATCCCTTGGCAACCTGCAAACTACTGCATCTTTACCTCGCAACATGGTCATTGGCTTCACAGTGAATGATCCGAGACTGACGTACGCCTTCCATGTTATCTTGAGGATCTTCATTGATTCCAATACTGCTTAGGTTCCCGCCGAAGAATGCTCACGTGCAGACTAACTTAACATCTTCACCAGTTGCTGGCATCTTCCCTACTTCTCTTCTTGCGCTGAGTGATATCTGGGCTGAGGAAGTCAGGGACAAGCTTCAGAAGCCAAAGTTCAAGAAAAAGGACCTTGATCAGAGGCGATCACAGGTACAGTGACCCTTTTCATGCCGCGTGTGTCCGAATGCTGATTATGTGCTCAGAGCGATAATCCTGGAACGTCACTGCAATCGACACTACACGATGACCGCATCCCTGTTTTGCTCATCCAGCGATCGCTTGAAAGCTCTCCTGATGGTGCTCCTTCCGGCTCGAGCTCTCAATTAGACTCACCATCTTTACACGGATGGACCCTCGTCATACCGTCCGGCTGGTCCATGCCTTTCTTCTCTTCACTCATATACACAGGCACACGTGTAGCAGGTCAACGCGAACGTCAGACCCAGGCCTTCGAGGCAGGAAAACCGTACTTCCCTCGTGACTATCCGGCTTGTAAAGAATATCAGCAATATTCCGACGACAGGGAGGAGAAAGAGAGTGAACGTTGGCAAAAGAAACCTCCTGCCAAGCGGCCGAACTATCAGGTATTGTTGACGAGGAGCCCGTGGCAGCCGGACTGGGATGTTGTCTTGGGCTTGCAGCCGCCCCCTCCAATGGATCTCCCAGCCAAGACCAGCGCCGACTTCGTAGAGACTCAGAGACACCAAGCGAAGGATATGAAACCGTGGCTCTTACGTGGACCGAACGTGGGCCGGATACTGGAAGCTGCATCGACCATGTTCAACCACGCCGCCGGATTGCATGAAGAGATCAACAAATTGCGCACGAAGCGACTCTTGGATCCGCTGCCTGCGAGTGTCCGAGCGGACAATTTGTGGAAGACTGCATTGATAACGGTCAAGTTGAGGATGTGCGGTCGCGGTCGACCTGAGGACCTAGCTATGATTTATATTGTCGATGACGAAGAGCATGGACAGTGGACCGCGTCCTTCAACAAAGATGCGATGCTGACGGACGATCAGGAAGATCAGTTGGAGGTAAGAGTGTTCAATTTGTGGGGTATATGTACTCATTCTGTTTACAGCTGGCAAATCGTCAAATGCACACGGATAACATTATCGGATATGTCACTACAGGCAATTTTTCGTTGTCACTCGGTGAAGCATATGCTATTGGTGCAGTACCTTTAGCACGCCTGTTCGAGCTGAAGGAACAAGCAACAAGGTATGTCCTCTTCGGTCTTTTTTTAGAGCGAGGCTCATGTCACCATCGACGCAGAATGGGAAAGTACCCACATCTCCTGGTGAAAGTTCGTGATCGAGGAGAGACCGTGTACCGAGCTGCACATCTGGAAGTTATTGAGGGATAACCGAGGAGTTCGCAGTTTGCAGTTTAGCGCCGTTTAGGCACGATGCAAACTAGAGCAGGGCAATACGATATGATTTATGCGGTATCTGCCATGCACGAATGTCCTAGAGCCATATGCTACAATTTGAAACGACAGGATGGAAGAATAAAATATCGCCACAGCAGGTCAAGCAATCTTCCACAGCTCCACGGCCTGCATCACAAGCCTTCCGATATCCGCTCTTGCCTGTTTCTTCGCGCTTTCCGTGATCCCCTCCAGCGCGTCGATCTCCGCAGGAGTCGTTTGCAGAGGATCGAACTCTAGGACATGACCATCCTTCGTCGGTACAGATACCATCGCCGCCAGCGATGGGAGGGATAGCATCGGTCTTGTTGGTGTCTTAGGCTCATTGTGTGGATCGTCCGGTGGCGATTTCGTGCGATTAGGAACGAAGCCGTTATTTGTATGCGAGTTGGACCGCGAATGTGACGCTTGTGGAGGTGCGACGGAGGCCTGCGAAGCTGTCCGTGTATGTGATTGCGAACCTGACGCTGATCGAACGATGATACTGTTCGTCCGTTGGTGTGTCCGTGGAGGATTCATCCCGTTCCCCGATGGACCTCCGTTCTGTTCAGGGACTGAACCTAACCAACCGGCGAAACCCATGCCTAGCTGGTAAGGGTTCGCTAGTGGAGATCCGTTCACGCTAAGCATGCTTTCGTCTCTTCGAGGCCAGCGTGGATGTGATGCGGATGAGATTGCAGGATTGAATGAGGATGACGAGGGTACACGGGATTGTGATGGTTGAGCTTTGTGTGGAGACGTCGGCTTTGAGGGAGAAGCAGGACGTGAGCCAGGTCCCAGTTTCGGAAATAGAAAGCCTTTGTTTAAGGGTGGTTTGTGCGGGCTTGGGGAGGTCATACGCTGCTGCATAGTTGTAGCAACACGTGTCTGAGCAGATAATTGAGTGGGTATTCAGCAGTATAGCATAAAGTGGGGGACATACCGTTGAAGGTGTTTTCGTAATTGGTAGTCGTGAGCGACCAGCAGTCCCTGGTGCGGGGAAGGGTACAGCCTTCTTCTTCGGAGTAGCCATTGTTATGCGAGCTATAGCACCTATGATCAGCACACGAAGATACCAATGCCACGTTACACGCACGAGTCTTCGGAGCCTTCGACAATTCCGCCTCCTCCGTCGCCTTCTCCGTCTCCTGCGACTCAACCCACTTCCGCTTCCTCGTCGTCATATCAATCGTTGCCGCGTCCCCTCCACCCAGCCTCTCCCTCTGTATCCCCTTCAAGCATTCCTGCACGTCGCCGTTGTATTTGGCAAAGTCCCGCATCGTGATGTCCCGTACGAGACGTGGTACACGCGAGATCAAGCCCTCCTGGTGGATGCGGAAGTTCTCGAGAGCATCGGCGAGCCATGACTCAAACTGTCGGGTCCTGTGGGCGACTGGATGACTTGATCTTAGTTTGTAATCCGTACTAGAACGAGGAGTAGGGCGATCTCACCCTCGAGATCCAAGTTTGCGAGGAGCTGGGTTTTCTCCTCAACCGTGTACTTTCTGAGTGGCGGTGATTGACTGCTTGAAGCCATTTTTGATAGTGGAACACGAGCAGGGGATCTCGTATGACGGATATTGGAGGACAATACGATGGGATGGAACGAAAGAGAACAATGGGCTTGTGTGTCGCGTCAAAGGCTCTCCCTTCAAGATTTCAACTGACACTGACAGTAAACGGCGCGTTAGAATGATCATCCTCACGTGATAGAACACGGTCACATGGGCGCGTCAGGGCGCGTCGCGCGAGAAAGGTTTCCTTCAGGACGTCGACAAAGCAAATAATCTAGATGAGTGAGAACCAACCGATACATATGCTCAAACAACTACGAAACTACTTGTAGGTCACACATTCGTACAGGTTTAATGAAGAAAAATAACAGCCTAATCCAGTATTCCTCTGTTTCTCCAATACCGTACCCACTTCGCAGCGTCCTCTCTGCCTAAAGCCCTAGCATCTTTCAGGGTCTGACTGAGTCCCTGAGCATTGGTAGTGTCAAACGTAAGTGTACCGCTGGCAGTGTTCAGCGCGCGTAGGAACCCCATCGTCTTGAGTGCCGGCTACGAAGGTTCATGCGTCAGTCAGAGGAGGATAAGGTCGAGTCGTCAAATGTGCACGTACAATTCGTTGGAGATCCTGTTCTGTCTTACTCGTCGCCGCCAACTCCTCGATCCTCGCAATCCAGTCCTTGTATGACACGAACTTGAGTCCTTCCCTCCGTAGCGCGTCCTTTATACCCTCGAACAATGCTTGCCCGAAGACAGGCTGGGGATGGACGATGTTGATCACTTCTGGTGGGGTCTTCTCGCTGCATGAGAATAGAGCGTCGACTATGCATGCGCTTGTGACGTCCATAGGTATCCAGGATACCTCCTACACGATCTTGTTTCAGCAAGCCTTCGAATGGACGTGGCGTGCAGCTTACCTCTTCCCAAATCGGAAGAGCTCCGATAGCGACACTTGACTTGACAATGATAGGTACCCAGTCGGATGAGCTCCAAGCACCTGTGGCGGTGGCCCCACAAATCTGTCCTATACGAATCGACATTGCTGGCAAGCCCTTACGTGCGGCTTCTGCGACGATCTATACATGGAACCGAATCAGTACGACCTGGCCGCAAACGAATGAATATATGCGCACCCTCTCAGCAGTATACTTCGATGCAC
>SGPM01000242.1:0-14505 GCA_004802725.1 Antrodiella citrinella
CACAATTTCAAGCTCTGGTACAGCTAGGTGATGAGAGAAATCTATTGCCTTCAGGCGTTTCATTCACTTACATATCTCAGCATTTGATCTCACTGAAACAATCACAGATTCCTTTCATTGTTGCCGTCCGTATTCCATTGACAACCATTGTTGGCACGACTCGGGCGCAGTGTGGGTTATATCACCTTTTGTGACCGTTCTGTCAAGACGTGCGAAGGATAGCTCGGTGACGACGTTTCGTTGTGCGTACCCGACCGTCCGATTTGGTCGTGGCGCCACTAATATCAACGTCTTATGTGTTTTCGTCAAGGTGCAGGGTTCATTCAGCTTCCCGGATCGAACGTATCGTTAGTTTAACAGACGAACGTTGTGTTGTATCTGACGCGTGTCCGTGTCGGTGCAGATTTTATTGAACACCGTCCCGTGGTCGGACGTCGTCTACACCCAATCTTGGACGACTTTTACTAGAGCAGTAGCTCGCTGCAGATTCCCAGTAGTTCAGCTCCAACTTAGGTACGCCGTGGAGACACCAGCCCTGATATTGTTCAGGTTGCGAAAAGCTCGGCGACGATAGGCAAAGGGTAAAACAATCAAATAATGGTCTCACCGTACTGCTGTCTTCTGTACTTCCTGCAGGGGCGAACCGCACTCATATATAGTACTCATAGCTGGCTGAGTTAGTAGGTTACTAGGGTCAAGTGACCTATCCTTTCTTTCTACATTGCAGACCAATCGTCCTTCTGGTCATTGGAGAGTTCCCGTGGAAGGTCTAACACTGGCGGAGAGAACATAGTACCCAAACAAAACAAGTTCGTTCCGGCGTGTACGGTGTTTGTCTGGATGCCCATGCAACCCAGGAGGCCCGGAGGGCGAACGTGACAAAAATACAGGAAGTATTCCGAGTCAGAGCTTCTGGAGTACGTTGCGATTAGAAAATAAAAAGGCTCTATCCGGACAATAAGCACGAACATTCTCACCGAGTAGTACTTCTGAACGACACCCCCGAAAATCGCTGCGGCAACGATTTAACTTTTTAATGAATTACAGTAATAGCCAGCGGCAGGCCGTGTGCTATGGTGTAGTGGTTATCACTGCGGGGCTTCGAAAACTGTGGCAGCCACCGAAACCCAGGTTCGAATCATGGTAGCACCACCATTAACTTTACTTTGTTGTTATCTAAGTACAGGTCAATTCCGATCATATAGTGGTTTACTTGTGCAGGAATCTCACACTGACTATTTGATCCAGTTTTGCTACACGACAAGGTGAACGCTGAGGCGTAGTGGCCAAATCAGGTAACCATGGTAAAGCTGTCGCCAAGCGGGTGCAAACACATCGGTAGGGAACGCGTACTAGATCATGGATGCATGATCATGGCGCTCTGAATGAATCACTAAATCTGAGTATTACTACTCTTGAACTTCCCTAGGATCCACGTCAATGAATGCCCAATAGATCTTCCTCGAGGGCGCAACGTCTGCTGACGCCGCGCTGACGTCCTTGTTGCGCCACTGGCCACCAGTACTTCGTTACACATGCTCCCGGGGAGGTTGTGCACGTGGATAGATGTACGTCACATCGTAGTGCAGGACGGCCGCTCTCATCATTCCGACAGTTCAAATACATGAATACAAGACAACGACCGTAAGTCGTCTCCATGCTGCATCTACAGGTCTCTGAGATGCTCCTGGTTCTTGATAGGTATGACTCGGAGGCACAGCGGTATGCGATATCATCATTGCAACCCGCATGATGTACTGCTTTTACTGGTACAGGTCGAAGTCAGAGTTCAAGAAGACTGTCGCCCTGCTTTCCAAGATTATTGGCGTCACTGTCTCGTGTGCGCCACTTTCGCTGTCTTGGATTTGACGTTATTACCTGACCAACAACTATCACCTTGCGCCAAGCATCGCCTACTGTATTCCAACAGCATTCTGGCGGTCAGTCGCTATTAAATAAGCTTCGACTGCCACACTGGCATTCGACCCGATACTGATTGGAACTCACTCCTATAGCCGCATTGTAGGGGGCCGGAATAATCAGGAAAAACCTACTTTCTTAACTTATTTCGACTCCAGAAGAATTTGCGAGGAATCAATGTAATCGTCTATAAGCTCGTAGTCTACTCGAATCGCTACAATACGTCTACAGAAATGATATCATGACTGGCGCTACAGTGATCGAGAGCCTGCCGATTATGCGCCGGAGTTTCCCGACTTTCTGTATCTCGCGACGAACCTGAAGACATCTAATAACTACAGCCATCACTTGGGAACCGACCATTGGCAGCGGAGAGGTCTTTATTTCTCTATATCTTCATGCCTGTCCAGTGACTGTAATCCACTTCCCAACTCAGTTTCCGTCCCATATCACTGCGCACGATATGTCGAGCGACCGACCTCCATCCATGGCACGCTCGCCATCCTACATACAGTTCGTCCCAAAACGAGCCATGGCCTCCTTCGAGAACCTGGTCGTCCTCGCGAACTATGAGGAACGGCTGCAGGAGGCAAAGAGAGCAGTGTGGAGAGACCGAGGTGAGAAGCCGGTGGAGGTGTACGATGCTTGGGAGTGCGTGGAGCATGCAAGTCGAGGCGGAATGAGTGAGTACACACCGTGATACTTCGGATCGTTGTGCTGAAGATGTGCAGGAGCGGGAAGTTTGGCGTTTGCCATCCGTGCTGGAATCAGCTTCTTGTTGCTCATGACGCGAATAAACAAGGCTCCCCGGTTCGTCCGTTGATCTAAGCGCATGTTCCTATGTCTCATTTTACGGCAGTTTGTATCGTCTCTCAATGATCCGACATGCTATCTTTGGAGAGGAATCCGTCAGATTTGGTGCTATGATTGGTGAGAGTGCAATTTGTCCTTTTTGTGTACTTGCATTTATCTGTCCAACACAGGTTCATTTGTTGGAATCTACAAACTGATTTTAAACGGTCTCCCTCTCCTACTTCCTGCGCCCAGAGAGTCAACCGTCAGTCTGCAGGCTCAGTTCCGCTCGAACCTCCGAGATACTCGGCCCTCGGCCACGTCACATTCAGAAGAGACCATTGAGGAACAAGAAGAAGTGAATGATGATGGATCCCTTCATCTGCATGAGAAGCGACGCGCGCGATTATCAACCAATGCTAAAGCACATCAAGATTGGATACAGAAGAAGACACGGCGGTGGTACTCTGTTGTTGCGGGTGCTATTGCGGGTGCGATAGCTATTCGCTGTGAACGCGCCGACAGACGTATAGGCATAGCACAGCAGTTGTTTGTGAGGTGTGTGACATTCTCAGTACTTCTCTTTAGGATGTACTCATTTCGTCCGCTTCGCCAGAGGACTGCAAGGCTCTTATAATGCCATATCTGCAAGACATAATTTCCGAATACCTAATGGAGACGTCATTCTTTTTTCACTGAGGTATGCTCAACTTCGAAATTTCAATTCACACTCTGACCAATCTTAGCTGTGCCCAAATCATGTATGGATTTACGATGCGTCCAGACATCCTCCCTCGCTGGTACAACCACTGGTATGCCCTCACCGCAGTTGGAAGCAATCAGCTACTGACTCGATATTCGTTTGCACAGGATTAGTCTCGCCTGCAAAGTCATACCAGAGGGTGTCAATATCAATAGGACGTCGATTCGCGAGGGGATGTTCCACCTCAGTGATTTGGACAAGGTCATCGCTCAGCCAGTGAGCAATGTGTTCGTTACCTCTCCAACATGATTTTTGACGCGTCACAGGGTGTCGGTCCTCAAAATTTGACGAGGCTGATGCACGCACGAGAGCTTGCCGCCATGTCCACGCCGGTTTTTCCTACCATAGCGCCGTGCGCCGTCTTACACCCCACAGTCGATTCGTGTATGCTCGCACAGGTCGACTTCTTTGTCAAGGTCTTCAAGTGGATGTTCCCTATCTACGGAGCCCTACATCTGATCCCGATGCTGCTCTTCAAGAGGCAATCAGTTTTCTTCAAACCGGCGAAGATGATGTTGAGGGCGGTTCTGGGCACTGCGCGTAGCTCGGCGTTCCTCGGAGTGTTCGTCGTCATCTACCATTGTAACTATATCTTGCTTTTGGTCTGTACGCATCCTCACTCTATTCACTAGCGTGGCTCTGCGGGAAACGCAACACATACACAACGCTGACTGCTCTTCGCGGTTCAACTTCTCCAACCATGGCAGCAACCCTTGCGAGGCTCGTCCCGCAAATTTTCCTTGATTTCCTTGCGTCCAAACCCGCGTACTGGCTCGGTGGCCTCATGTGCGGTCTTTCTCTGTTCGTGGAAGAGAAGCGCAGGAGGTCCGAGTTGGCTATGTACGTTCTGCCGAGGAGTTTGGAAGCTACCTGGGTCATGCTCCGAGGAAAGGGCTACGCTTTCCATACAGGGAGTATTGGAGATATCTTGGTGCGTCGCAGTCTCTCGGCTTCGCTGCTTAACCCGCATTGACGTTTGGTTTTTAGCTCACGTCGTTGAGTATGAGCATGGTGATGGTACGTCCTTAGTCTTTCTCAGTGACCATTAACTCACTCCTTTTCTCAACGTGAACAGAGTATATACCAGGTACGACGACCTCCTCTGCGTTATTTCTTTACGACTCACAGCATTCTCCAGAATGACCCGGAACATCTGTCCGGACTAGTGCGCCGTATCCTATACCAATTCGTTGGACCCAACTGAACTATACCTTCCTTATTATTACCCTGTGCCACATCTGAATGGACGATGATATATTTTACCCCTCAAGCTACCTGCTAGTACGTCGATGTGTGTTTGTTTAGTTCTCTCAATGCATTTAAGAGTTTCACATTTTAAGCGCTCAATGAGTGGCGTCACCGAAATCACCGTCTTTGTCCTTCTACCTTTGAACTGAATGATCTGCAGGTAATGTATACTGTCAAATGCGCTGAAATCATCAATATCTGTAGACCTGTGGGCCCGCATATCTTCACAATCACGGCAAATTTCCGAAGAGGCCTTCCTTGGAAAGTGTGGCGCGCTATTTCAACGACGGCCCTACCGGTCCACGCCTTTGCCTCGAGGATCTTCATCAACGCATTGTCTTGCACAGTGACGACAATGGTCAGCGGTTAAATCTCGGCAGCGCTATGGCCAGTGGCCACAATCCATTGTCCGCCCGTTCCGCATTTGGAAATTTATACCGCTTTGATTAGCGGGCTTATAACTTAACACGATCGGTGGCCACATCCTCCTTGCTCTCTTACCAACTACTACGACCACTACCACTTCATCCCAGCTCTTCCACCTTCCACACACATTTGAACAACGCGTCTTCTCACGAATGGATTTGATCTTGTTCAATGAGTTACCTGGAGGTGAGTTCTCTGCCTTCCATCCATGCCGTTGGCCATTCGCTCACAGGTCTCTCCGCAGGGATTGTTGACTTCGACGAAGAAAGGGTGAAGAATCAACACGTCGATGGTGCACTCAAACTCTCCGCATACAATCTCATTAACAAGAAGCTCTCCGAGGATGTGTTGGTGGAGATTTTCACGGCGGCGGTGGGTAGTCTCAAGTACCTGAGGTCTAGGACCCAGTTCCATGAGTACAAGACGACCGTGGCCATATGCAGCACCCTCTCCAGGCTGGTCTTGGTGTGCAAGAAGTGGAAGGATATCATACAGGGTGTGGCCGCATTCTGGTCTCGGATAGACTGGGAGCTCGGCTCGTTCGCTTTGCGTTGCCTGAGGACCTGTGGCCGGACAATTCCTCTCCACTTCCGCAGTAGCATCAGCCACATCGGTCAGCTGGCCAGGTTCAACACTCCCGTTTTCCGCGACGCGATCCTTCGTCACCTCTCCCAATTCGTCTCTATCCGTATAACCGGGAACAACGAGTGCATCGTTCCCTTCATGCGCTTGTTCTTCGATCCAACGCCCCCCAAATCATTCTCCCGCACTGAGACCTTGTCGATCGAATTTTGGGAGCACGGAGCAGTCTTGTTCGAGTGCTCCGTCCTGGACTTCCCAGTGCTGCGCACTTTGACACTCAAGAACGTCTTCCCCATCCTCAATCGTGTGTGGCCAAACGTCAAGAAGGTCAAACTCATTTACAGCAACCTCGACTTCAACGAGCTCATCATGATACTCCGATCCCTCGCGTACATGCCTTCCCTCGAGGTGTTTGAACTCGATTGCGCTTATATGGCTGACGAAGACAATACCGTTATTCCATCCTTCACCATCTCCCGGCTCACGACGCTCAACATCAACTCCCTCCCTGCTGATCTCATGGCGAGGATTCGCCAGAACATCCTCATGCCCGCCCTGACCTCAGGTATCATCTACCTGAGCTCTCTGAACGCCCCCTTGGCCATCGCTCCACTTTCAAAGTGCGATTGTTCCCTTCATCTCATCTTCAGACGGACACGCCGGATGTCGCCCACGTTCTCATCTATCACGAACAACCCACCCAGTATCTCTCCTCTCCACATCGCCACAGATGGAACACCCCCCAGGCCTCCTTGTAACTGTCTCCAATACGGCTTCAGCTCCCCTCAGAGTAACATCGACAGCTATTCGTCCTGCGTCACGTCTTTGGGCAAAATCATCACATCGCGGCTCGTCAGCGTGTCGTTTGACCTCCCAGGACATCCTGTCGTGGGTTCCTCCATGCATGCGTGGCGCATCTTCCTCAGCTCCTTCCCCAGCCTCAAGGCTCTCGCCATTACCGGCGTGGACACCTCTTGCCCTTTCTCGCTCAACTTGACCTACCTGGCGATGGCCCTCGTTCATACCAACCCGCCTGTCGCCCCTCACCTGGAGTCCGTATATGTCCAGTATGCGTGGAATGGGAACTTCGTCGAGGAGACCGATGCAGATGACTTGTTGCACGCCCACCGTCTCATGGACCCCACGTTCATCGCCTTGCGCAAGAGCCTTCGAGTTGTCGTTGACGTTGACGAGAAGGTGTTGGCCGTGCTCCGCAATATCGCAGGGTGGACGCAGGCTCACTTCACTTTCGCAGCCAATCCTCGCTGTAAGCTGGTTTGCTCTCAGCGTGTCTAGGTTGTAGTTTGAGGGTCGACCGTTTCGTGTCAAGAATGGTGGTGTATCGTTGGTATTGGTCGTGTTTTCTGTTCTGTTCTGTCTTTCTATGGTTATGGCTATGCTTTATGTTGTTTGTTTCCATTTCTTTTTTTCTTCCTTCTCTTACAGCAGATTTAGTCCATCATAATGTATTTGTTTGGGTAGCGCTGAACTCGATGTAATAGGTATACAATAATGTAGGAAATCAATATGAATATGTGAAATGCCGAGAAACGCTGTGTTATCAAGCCTTGACTTCTGCCTCCGGCTCAGCACTAGTAGTATCTGTAGTCTTCCACGGCGCCATCTCGAACCACGACGGAATTTGATCCCAAACATCCTTCCTTGCCCTGTCCACACACTCTTGGACATCTGCCTTGCAGGACGTGCACATCTTCAACCCGGTCTGCTTCACGCCGTCCGTAAAGTCCGTCCTCGAGAGCATCTCCACGACTTGCGTCAACGTGTAGAGCGGGTCCGCGTCGCGCCCATGCGAGATCCCGCCGATGGCACGCAAGATGTTGAGCATGACGTAGTAGATAGACTCGCGGCAGACGCGGCCGGCGTCGTGGTGTTTGTTGAAGCAGCGGATCGAGATGGGCCGCGAGACGAGCTCGTTCTCGATGAACATAGCGACGGTGCGTTGTCCGGTTTCGCGACCGTGGAGGATGATGCTGAGTTCGTCGTGCGAAGGAACGAGGACGTCGCTCTCGCACTCTTTCTCGGAGTCGCCCTGCTGCACGTTCGGCGTCAGAAGCTCGGGTTGTGGTACAGAGGTTCCGGCGACGATGCGTCTGGGACCGTAACGAGATAAGTCGAAGTAAGCGGATGGGAGGAGCTCGTGGAGCCTGAGTTCGAGCGCGAGACTGATCACCAGGAGGGGATGAGGATAGGCGTCCCGAGGATTGTAACGACTTTCCTTGTCCGTAGCAAACCTCTCCCTTTCGTCCCACGCGGCGAGAGTAGCAGGCCAGTCAGCGGTCAGCCGCAAGAGGCAGCGTTGGCGGAGATGTTCAATCATGTACTTCGTAGAAAGACGAAGGACTCCAGCAATGACCGGGAAATCATCTGCTGAAGGTTTGTCGAGGTATCTGTATACACAACGCGGAATGAGCTAGCATCAAGACGATGATCTGCGAGTACTTACAGTCCATCATAGAGAGCACGAAGTAGATGCAGTACGTCAGTAGACGAATCGTGCAATTCAACCCACGGGCAGTCGTCGAGAAGAGGTTGATCCTGCGGCTGCGGGACGCTGAAGAGGTCTTGAAATATCTCCGAGTGCCGTTCGAGCTGACCCTTGTGGACCTTGAAAGCAGCAGCACCAGCAACGAGAACAACGTTTCCGTCAGGGAACCAGACATCCGTGCGAATATGGAGAAGGCTAGGGAAGTCTAAAGGGGTGAGACACATCGCGTATGCGACTGAGCGGTGCTGAAGTTGAAAGTGGACTAGGAGTTGTGTTCATCCAATCCGACTTGTCGCAAGAGAAAGCGTAACGTGCAAGGGAGCAAAGCAAGCAAGCAGCGCTGGGTCACTCTCAAATGCTTACATTGGCTGACCGTAAGCCATACCAGAATCTAACTTCTAGAAGTCCCGAAAGCATTTGGATTTGAGGCTGACCGGCATCGCCCTGTTCAATTTGAGCTGAGACCACGGTGACTAGGAAGAGTGCGCATGAAAAGAGGTAAGTATTAGATGTTTGTTTTGGTTCATTTTCGGCAATAGTTTTCTCACTGCTGAATTGCCTCTTGGTGTCAGAAATTAGAATATGTTGAAGCAGCTCTGAGTTCATCATGAACCTCCTAGAAAACAAAGCAACGAGAAAAACAATGAGCGGCTCGAACAGGAATTTGATTGGCGCTCGAGCGTCCAAATTTCAAGTTCAAGTTGTGGGCTTCCGCTGGCGTCCTTGAACTTGACTCCTTCTCAACGTCGTCTCTCTCCCTTTCACTGCACCAGCTTGAGTATCATTCTCCGTTCTTACTTGTTATACCAGTGAATCACATTCATTTGGGCCACTCCCGTCGTTGCGTTATGACAATCCAGAGGATCACGACGTACTTGAGACGACTCCAGATATGAGCCGGACGCGACTTGTCACGGTTTGCGTGTGGAATCAAGTATCACATCATTTGAAGGCTACATATTCGTCACATAAGTACATGATCATCTAAGAGGATGTTGATCAGATGCCAGATGTAGGAGGGTTGCAAGCAACTTAAGTCGGTGAGTCGCGTTCGCATTGCCATCCACGGGCGTAGCTCAATTTCTCGTGCAGGTGTAATCCAACTCGATCCATAAAGACAAGTTGATGGTATTAATATTGTCGGTGTAAAACCTACATCCTACCAGACTGCATGGAACTTACTCAGCGCGCCGATAACATCCGACGCCACAATGAATTGACTCGACCACAATTATATCCATTCAAGAGCATACCGACGTGACTAGTACAGATACATCCGACCGCTGAATGATTAAGGCGCATGTTGGTTTCCCCCGCGAGTGGGTACTTATCCCGAGGACCACGAAAAGGTCTGCGCCAGGACGCTCGCAAAGGCGGCGCGCCCTCCCTCGGGAAAGGAAACATACGTACCGNGTCATCCCNTAGCTGCCCTGATCCTAGTCGGCTCNTGGTNTTGACTCCTGAAGGGACCTGTAAAAATCGCACCCACTGCCAACCCGGGGCATCGATAGAAGCGAACGTGCAGGCGCGAAGCAAAGGGCGGGACCCGCCAGAGTCAGGNGCGGTGATCCGCCCGTCGTCGAGTGAGCCCCGGGACGAAAGCTAAAAGTTCATAACCATCCTCCCAATTGAGAGGGCAACCTCCGTCGAAGGCATCTTGCACAGGGCAAGGCAACCTATGCGCATGGCAAGGGGCATCCTCCGTCGAGGGAAAGGGGGTAACCATCCTCCACATTGGGAGGGCNTCCCCCGTCGGGGCCTTCCTCCGTCGAGGGAATTATGGTGAGTAGCCTCCTCCGCATTGGGAGGGCAACCTCCGTCGAGGGCATCCCCTTGCCGGAGCAAAGGGGCATCCCTCTGCCGAGGGGGGGCCCTCCGTCGAAGGCAAAGTCATAACCAACAACGCAACCCGGCAACGAACGCAACAAGGAGCTCGGGAGGAGTGATGTGCGTCAGTGAAGAACAAGGGTGAGTTACTTACCGGGCAACNAGAGGGGATAAGGCATTCAATGCGTTCTTGTTGTCGTCTTCGATGTCGTCCTCGTCGTCGTGGATGTNGTCGTGGGTGTCGGTAGTGGAGAAGATGAGAGGATGAGAGAACAATGTTGGAATGAGAGAGCAGCTCCCTCCTGGGGTATATATACGATAATTTCCAGCGGTTATTTGTGATTCATGGAGGAGTCGTGTACGCAGGGTCTCCTCCACCTTTCACAGCAATGAAAACATACGAGATTCAGCCTCGATGCGCCTTAACCGTTTGCTCTCCAAACAGTCCGTATTCAGACGGCATGTTCNTAATCCGGTCGAGGGGGGGTTGATGGGACATCGACGCTTTGAATATGTGAAGAGCCAGACGGTCAAAGTGGTCAAAGCTGCGACTGGTGGACTCGTAGCTTTGCTAGTCCTGGAATGTTCTGTGATTGATGGAAAGGNCAATGTCTCGGCACAATATCGCGAGGTGCTTTGGTTTGACTTGCGTAATCATGTCAAAGCCCGACCTAAGAAAAGAACAAATGCTTTGCCCTGCTTTGCCCTGCGGTGAACACGAGGCAATNGGAGGAAGCGATGAACCGAGGAAGGTGACGCACCTGCTTCAAGAATCCACATGATCTCTGGTNGCGTTGAATGCAAGTAGTCGTTGGCACCTCGCCCTCTAGCTCGTTACACCCCTTGCAGGTCTCGAATCACACAAAGGTAGCTTAGCTATAAGCACCAAAAGTCGGNGAGTCTGTGACAATGACCATATATTATCAGCACAAATCATGGGAGATCAGATTACATGGTGAAAATCTTCTCAAAGTACACTTTGACCCCCATGGCATCCATCGCCACAGCGCCGACATACCCATCGGGTCTTGCAATGACCACCATCATTTCATCCCCCACTCTGTACGTCGTTCTTGCTCGGCTTCCTCGATCCACGAAGATAGACAGATGTCCATCNGGTGCGGCCATAGGAGGATACGCATGTGCGAGGGAACCCGGAACGACGACGACCGTCTAGACGAGGTCCCTGGNGTACCGGTTGCACCAGTCAGTAACAGACAGACACGAANCGAGTGAGTCCCCATTCTTCTGNTTGTTCCATACGAAGATCATGACGGTGTGTTTGTTCGTCTNGAAGAGATCGAGCAAGGTGACTGTGTCTCGTTCGTGGANCTGGAAGAGATTGGGAGAGTCTGGGAGGCTATCAGCAGCGGCCAGCGTACTTGTCCCTTCGTACCCAGCGTATGCACGCGCCAGTGCCTTGTCGATGGAGTCCTGGTCTTTGTCGAGGGGCGTGCGCTCGTCGTAGACAATGCTGCAGTAACGGTAGTTCACACCGTAGAGCTCTAGCGCGTCGTTGCGCCAACGTAGCCAACCAGATTTGGTGTCGTCATCCGCCTCCGGTGCTGGTGCCACCCCGCTTGGAAGCTCGGACTTCTGCTCGACGCGGGCTACCATGCCGTGGGTGTAGAGCTTGATGGTGGCTTGGAGCATTAACGCGATGACGGGGAGACGTTCTTCGCTGTATGTCTTCAGGAGTTCCGGCAAGAAATGTCCTTTGACGACAAGAGCAACCTTCCAGCTAAGGTTCAACTGCGAGGATATTAGTGAGGAACGGTCGCAGACAAACACATGAATGCTCTTACTGCATCTTGCACGGAATTGTTCATCCCTTGACCGCCATTTGGAGGATGGACATGGGCTGCATCTACACACGTTTAATCATGCAGAGGGGTCATCAATTGAACCACGTGAACAAGCGAAAGCATAACGAACCTCCGACTACAAATGCCCTTCCGTTCTGGAAATTGTTGACGACCCTGATATTAGGTCTACAAAGATCGCAAGTGTCAGTTCGTGGTATTACTTCAACATAGAGATCCAACTTGAACATGGTGTGATTCGACTTTATCTATGATCCTGATGTTCTTGACATCGTTCTGAGCGAGAGTGAGGGCAGCGACAAGGCCAGCGGGACCAGCTCCAACCTGATGTGTTTAGCAGCATACGAGCCTCACCTCTTCTTCTCTAGAACTTGATTGTACGTTGCTTTCAATCAACCCTCTCTCGCACTAAACATGGTTGTCCCGCTGGTCATCTACACGCGGTCAGCGGCATTCACAGGGGTCGTTTGCTCTAGACCTTGAAGCTTGAAGCCCTGAAGCCTCGCACCCCTCGTGTTTGAAGATGTGGTAACTGTTCCATGGCTCCTCCCGAGATATCGATATCATCGCGACCTGACTTAGTACGACCTCCACGCAGGTCCACTGCCAGCGGTCGATTGAACTGCCCATTCATACATGGTTTAAGTATCTGGAAATGAAAAGGAACATGAATACATGTTGCAAAGATGCAGGATAGAGCTCACCTTTATTTTAGAGCTGTGCTTGCGTAGATGCTCCGGAAAAGTCGGAAAGGTCGAGGTTTGACAGCGGGATCGTGGAAGGATCTAGATCTTATCTTATCTATTTCGACGACGCTCCAGTCCGACGTCGTTCGTCTCTCCGAGTCCTCTGTCGACTCCGCTCAACCTCGTCTGTCGTCCGACTCATCTCTCTGTCGTCTGCCTCATTTGGCTACATCGTAAACATGCCACCACGGAAGCGAGCGAAACAAAAATCGGACAGTGAAGACAGCAACAGTGCAGGCAACATTGCCGAGTAAGTACTTTTCTTCTCCGTCGCATCGTTCATTTTCCTAACGTGGCGATATGTCAGCGCAATAACCTCATTGTGGGATGTCGCATCACGGTATGAATGAACATACTACAACGTCAAGACTCGACTGTCACTGTCATTTTACAGCACGAGCGACCTTAGTATCGATATCTCGTAAGATTCTTGTTGTACATCTACCTCCTGAAGGTCTGATATCCTGGTCACAGCGCCGATTTGCGCAAGAAGTTGAAAGAGGTGCTGAGAATGACACAGGGGACAGCGACACAGACATCCAAGTGAGCGGATTGAACAATTTTTGTATTCCGCACCAGAACACTTACATTGGCGATTCCCAGAGTGGCCAAGGAAGAGGATGATTGGAATGTGTGGGCTACATCAGCAGGCGTTATCTTTAGACCGGATTGCGACGCGGATGACTTCAAGGGGCTTTTTTTGAAGAAAGACGCGCCCTGTATCGACACGGACGCTCTCAAGGTATCGTTGATAGATTTTCCCGCTACACTCACAGCTCACGCTGACGTTACAATGCCAGATCAGCGATACAGATGGTGCAGACACGTTTAGGTGCAAGCCGTATCTCACTGCGCTCCACGATGACCTTCGCTCCTTCCCTGACGATTGGCGTGCGACTCGTCTCAAAATCGATTCCAAATTGTCACGGCAGTATCTCGAGGTACTGGCCTTGCTGCACGTTATTGTGAATGGCACCACTGCCGAGATATTTGAGAACAACGAGGCCACGAGGCGTACCGTTTCTGATCTCCTCCTCCAGATAGCATTTGGTTCTTGTCTTCAAAGTCCTCTCTCTGAAGACCGTCAACGTGTTTCTGATGATAAAGAAACGCTTTTCTCAGTGAAGTACGTGTATGCTTTCCCTTTGCGTGCGCTTGATCGACAGATTGTCATCAGGATGGAAATAGAATTGGCTCTGCCCTACGTGTGGGAGGCGACAAAAACAGCTATAGCGGATGCTGTTGCCCTCCGCTCACTTCCACCTAATCTGTTAAAGGTGATAAAGGATCGCTTTGTGAATAGTATCGAGCGTGTCCAAGCGATCGCGCACAAGTCTCCTCAGCGGATCTCCGTTCTGGCCTTCGTGCACGAGGACAAGGTCGACGCCCAGGATCAGGGAGAACGNCAGNCAGCNATGTACATCGTCTCTGCTCAATATCAACGTAGGGCGTTGGGTTTACCAGAGAGACTTGTATANGGCGCCACATATNTTGGGTCTGTAATGANGATTCTCGTGGGGAAGTNGGAAGAACATCGAGTGGTAAGTGATGCGACTACTCCGCGAGTAATGATTATTGACCNTTCGNNAGGTGGTATCNNCNATCNACGACTACNNNTGGNATCTCTCANNNCCNTTGNAACTGATNCAATGTNTGGAGTACTTGCTNGCTTTAGCGNNCCATATCAGCAAGGAGCTCNACNAAGATCTTCANATGCCTGGATTCCGGACTCGGCTCCCAGGGCGTAAAGAGCCTTGCCTTNAATGGCGCTCANANCTNGGCACNNCTNCCAGCTTTGCCGGTCNTCGCGGTCCCNGNGGNGGNGGTCCCAGCGGCAGCGGTCCCNNCGNTNNCAGNNNTNNTNNNNGNNNT
>SGPM01000242.1:14510-43393 GCA_004802725.1 Antrodiella citrinella
CNNNNANGGGCATGATGATGATGTAATTATGGATCCCACGGACCACGGTGACAACGATGTGGAGGCGGCAGAGCAAGACGACGCCATAGTGGGTAGGAAAAGGCGCGGATCAAGGCGTGGAACCGCGAAGTGCAACAATAAGTCCTCGCCTTGCTCCCATG
This sequence comes from Antrodiella citrinella, assembly GCA_004802725.1. Classification (NCBI taxonomy): domain Eukaryota; kingdom Fungi; phylum Basidiomycota; class Agaricomycetes; order Polyporales; family Steccherinaceae; genus Antrodiella; species Antrodiella citrinella. Next base: position 14,672 of record SGPM01000242.1, read on the forward strand.
CTCCACTCTTGCTGAGTCCTGACTATTCAATCCAGGCATATGGGAGAGTCGGAGGACCCCATTGAGAATGTGGAGAACAGTCCTCCGCCTCCATATTAGATGCCATGTTTTGACGTATTTTTGGCACGGACGGTCATTGCGCTCACTGTGATGTTTTGTACGTTGTGTCGCACTGTAGCTTTAGTAAGTATGCGTGTGTTGTGTACGTAATGTGTTGAGGTGCACCAAGCCGGATTCCCCGGTTCTTTTCGTTTTCCTGACCACTGCGGCCAGCGCAAAGGTTGTCTTCACGCGTCCGAGGTGGTGCTAACCTTGCTCAGACATCGAAGACATGCCGGAACGTCTCCCCTTGCCAGTTACAGCACTTTTAGCCAATCGCCTTCGGGCTTGTATTCGCTATCCTAACTGCCAACCATCCGCGTTCTGTCGTTCTCGTGTCCCTCCACCTTTCTTCGCCCGTCTTCTAGGGTCAATCAGCCCTGACACGCCGTCTGCACCCTTCTACGGTATCTACAAATTCTTCGTACTCAACTGGAATATCGATTTCCGCAATGAATTTACCTCTCACGTTGCAGCGGACATTCGGGCGAAAACAAATTCGATTTGGAGATTACGCGCCGAGCCGAGCAGGGGTCCACACTATCCTCTACACCCACCATATCTGCCGTGTCTCCCAGGCCGCGTACGACGACGAAGACGAAGACCTGGACACCAGACGAACAGACCGCGTACGACCTCTGCTCTCAGCCCCGCACACAGTTCGAGTCAAATTCCTCAGACTCCAGAGTCCAGTTTGATGGCTAGGAACGGCGTGAAGGTGTTGAGGAAGCTCCTCGTGCACGGTGCACGCGCCTGACGGTGTGCGGTCTGAGATCGCGAAAGCCGTGTTAGCTTGCTTCGACTTAGAAGCAGAGGAGCCGGGGGAAAGAGGGAGAGGTTGAGGCATTGGGCGTCTTCTTGTATAGATCCTCGCATGTGCGTTCTTCGTCTCTATGGCGTACCGTTTGCACAAGCATTCAATAATTGTTCCGATGGGCCGAGTTGAATAATTGTTCTGTAAAATACAGGCATGTAAATAACACCACAGTCTTCTCCCGAACACTATTGTCGAGGCCTCGGAGTAGTGTCGGTCTTCGTTCAAGTTGTCCGTAGGGCTCGGACTTCGTTAGGGTGTGCTGTGATGTTCGTTGAATGTTCGTCCGAGATAGTGCTTTATTCTGTACAGTTCTACATAGATGTTGCTTCACATGTCGCTGCGTAGTCGACGATAACGGTATGTTGATTCTCGAGTTTGCGGAAGGGCAAAAAAAGTTTGCTTCGCTTTCGCGGAGCATGAAATCCAAAGTCCGACGCGCCATTTGAATTTCGCGCTCCGAGCAGACTAAATTGAGGGACGCGACGCGTTTTGGACAATGACTGTCGTATGACTGCGACCTTACGAATGTTCTTGTTCGTTCTATGCAACACATCCCAACGCACTGAGCATGATTTTCCTCTCCTCTGATGCTTCGGTCTCTATTTGTGTCTTCTTACTTGGCATTTGATTCTCGGAAAACTTCTTACCGAACGCGTACGAGCAAACACTCGAGGATCATCCGTTGCCGGGCGCCTCGCAGCTTCTTTAAATTCTTCACGGAGGAGAGCCGGAAAGTAATCCAAAGGTGAGTTCATACAGTCTAACACGAAAGATGAACGTCACCCTAAGAATTCTGTAGTACAGGTGACATTCATCGATAGCATCAGGCGCACCCTGAGCATGACGCATGAGCTGTCCCGTGTGGCTGTTTTGAAAAGCACAAGCTCTCTTACGAGCCTGAAGTTAACGTTAACGTTACCACTGTCACTGACATGTTGATTTCGCTGCTTCACTGCAGACTCGACTGTCGACGGCCTAGAGCAGATCGGTCATGCGCTTCTGATGCCTTCTCATTCCGTCGTTCTTCGTGAGTATTTCCATTCATCGGAACACTCTTCAGTATTCTAATATCAATACCCTACACCACAGTCTACTTCTACTTATATCCACATATGTTTGGTGTGGCGTATGTGCCACCCATAACGGTGGCATGTCACTGTTTTTCTCAAACGCGACGATAGATGCAGACAACGACTGTCCAAGTCACTTGGTCTCGACGGCACTTATTGCAAGGAAAACCCGTGCCATATATGTGTGCGAATTGCCGCTCCCCCTCGGTTTTCCGATCGGAAATGCCTCTCAAGGACAAACTTCGTCATACAGCGACGTCGTATAAGTACGCGTTGCTCTTCAACGGGGTTTGCTTTCGGTGCCCATCTCATCTGCCAGAGGTATCATCGAACCTGCACACCACCGACCTGAACTTCCATCCCTCCTAATATCTTTCTAATGTCCCTGGGTGGTCACATTATAGGGATGCGTCGGGATGCTCAACTTTGTCTTGCTCTTTTCAACAGCTATAGATCGGCAATGCCGGAACGTTGAAGGTGTGTGTCTCGGTGATGTAAACTCAACCCTGTCTGACTAGTCTCCTTTCAGAATACAAAGTCAAGGTCTTATTCGTCGATTGCAGGCTCCCGAAACGGAGACGGAGCTGTTTGGAAGGCTATGTTCGCGAACCTAGATTTTCTAACATTGGACCCTTTGGCCAGCTGTGATATCCAGAGGGAGTGTTTTATCACATATTCTGCCTCGTGTTACAGCTGACATGCTAATATCCTCAGGTCAGGCGAGATCTTCAAGTTTTTTTGTTATCTGGTTATGGAGCAACACGCCGCAACAATTCGGCTCATTCGCGTTTCCCTGTACATGTTATGGGCGCACATGGCACCATCAGTACCATCAAGTATCGAAGTATCTCTTGATGTTGTTTCTTTGCCACTTGACAATCGAGCTCGGTGCTTGTTTTCCGAGTAATCAACGTACGAAAGATTTGGAATCAGACAAGTTGGGACAGTATGGTCACGCATACTCGGCATTTCACTTACGACATCTATGTAGCCGTTCGCAGTGAGATATCTCCTCGTCTAAGCATGCAGTCCGAGTCTCATTGTTCTCCCAAAAATTCACCGCAGTCCCGTTGTTCCTCGTTCTGCACAGATGCACCCTGACTGATCCTGGTTCCTCGCCGCCGGGTTACTTGTTTCAAGGTCTCGCAGTACGTACATGCATTTCAATTATTCAATAGAAGTGCGGGGGTTATTTGGCGTGCTGACGGCCACCTTTGTTCCCAGATAGCGGGAAGTCTTCATGGAAGCTGTCTTGGACAAAACCTCTTTTTGACGGCCAATTATCCCGCGATCCCTGTCAATCCGAGGGAACAGTCATAGACGACACCGCTGATATCGTTTGGAAGGCGGCCTTCCTAGTTACCCTGTTGAGGTCATCATGGTCTTCGATATTCTTGTGCATACCAGGTCTCCCTAGCCATTCAAATTCTCCCTGGTGACGTCGACTATGATTTTACGGTGACGGATACGATTCAGACTTTTGGATCTGGCCATGCTGCTGCCGGACCGCGGGTACCACAAACGCGTCAAAATGATGTCGTCCTGTTACGAGCGCGTTTCCCGACATCCGTACCCCTTCGTTCGTTATCCTTCTATGGAATTTTGGCTCAGGGTTATTATCCTCTTCCAGTGTTTCCTCCGATGCTCCCAAGCAGCATCGTTCGCGAGTTCTCCTTTTCCCTGTAGCAGGGACGTACCGATACACTCGACTCATGCTAGACGTCTTTTGGAAAACCACCGCCGAAAACCCGGACAGTTCAATCATTGTCATCTGCTGGGCTTTGATGGTGAGGCACCACTCCTCGTCGACGGAGTTCCTTGATCACATATTCACTCAGCCACCCATACGAGCGGCGATTTTTAAAGCTGCCACCTACCACGGACCCGATTTCGGACGTGGCATTGATGGTCAGTGTTTGATATTTACACGCTAGACAAGGCCCGAGCTCAATCGCGTTACACTTGTGTACAGGTATCAATACTCCTAGATGAACAGCTGACTCGTTATCACGACAAGCGACTGAACTTGAGGTGCGTTGAATATCTCGGTGAGAACGGTATTGACCTCTGACGCACCCTCTTCAGCTTCAATGGCACCGCTCCAAAGCTGCTTCCGGCCTAGTCTTCAAGCGCATTTCCAGGCTTCACCTTATGCCGAGGTGGAAGCTGTCCAATTTCCGCTCTGTGCGCGAAGCGTACTTGTTCGCAGCGTTCTCGGTGTGCGAGTAGAGCTGTCATTTCAGTTGACGATTTTCCACTTATGGATCGGACCATCTCAACCGCTGGCGTCGGCGAGCACAAACCTCCACCACCTCTGACGCGTCCTACAAGGTAATATACCGCGTTCAACCTCCGCTGCCGTACAGTCTACTCAAGCCGAGCAGTGTAAGCCCTGAAACCTGGGGATGAGTCACAGCCGCCATCTCCTCGAACCACTCTTATGGATGAACGTGCCTGGAGGATTTCCTGTTATCGTCACGACATGTCGGTAGAGAGTTCTTCCCGGTTTTATTGGTCGTTCTACCGTATTCAGTCTTATCAGCCGCTGATCGTTGAGAATGGGTCGCTGACTGTCTGAATTTTTTCAGCGATGAGAAGAGAGAACCACATCCAAAACCAGGGGGCGCAGTCTAATTTGGTCGCCTTGTAGGCATGGTAATAGGTATGTTCCATTCCCCATAAGTTCTCCCGCGATTCAGTTCTACGTGCTGATAGGACATGGCTAGTGTTTCGCGTCTAGACCTGTTCTCCGTTCACGGAGAATACGAACGACTGTGCAAAAATCCGACAACTCGTACCGCTTGGAAAATTCGCCGATTTGCGCTCGCCTCTGGATGGTTCATGGCAGTACACGACTGACGACGAAGGTGAGAGGAGGTCTTCTGATCACACTGCGCCCTGTACGCGTTTTTACCAGGCGTCTTCTTAGGACAGCACATTCTCAATGCCCATGATATGGTCCGAGTACCCCAAATCAGTATCGGCGGTGATTTTGATGGACAGAGCACCCTATGAGCTCTCTCAGGTCGTGCATATCTCGGCGATTGACACAGCGATTGGTCAAGTGAACACGAATGGCAATGAGGCGTGGGTTTCCAGTGGCTATTACGAGACCAGATGACAGTCCATCTTGCTGTAGGCAGTGCAGGCCGAGGGTAGAATTACGCAGGATGCACTCGTTACAGTCCTGTCACGCTGTCTTGAGGAAATGTAAGCTCGACCTTTTCGTTGGTAACTTAGTCCTAATTATTTTGAAAGCATGGCTCACCAAGTCTGGGCCGGTGGCTGCCTGACTACCTGAAATACCCTGTGAGGCGAGTTCATCGAACAATAATTCCTGCACTGAGCGTCCAATTGGCCTTAGTTGAGCAAGTCTTTCGATCTGCGTTCATAGACTTTCGGGGGTGCATTCACCTAGAATGTCGCCGCTATTGATTCCGAGTCTGGTTACCGTATTCTACATTCACCACGGCTGGAAGGTGGTAACAGTCTACACCACCATAACGCACTTATATTCTGTATCGTGACACGTATATTACGGCTGTGTTGCTGGAAATTGTATTTTCCGTCGTCTGATGTCCAAATGCGCGTCACACTTTCTTCTACACTTTCCGAATGTGGACGATACACCCAAGTCTAAGAGGGCAAGCAGATCGAAATCTAGATCATCGAACCCTAACCTTGACGCGTATCGGGAAGGTTTTTCTATTTTTATTCGAATTAAATTACCTATGATCCTATCACTTTCTCGTTGCCGGATCTGGTGTCGTACCGCTGGAACTTGAGCGACGAGCGTGGACACGACTCTCATCTGCACAAGAGTCCCGATCACCCTCTAACGTAAGCCGTAAGCTCCCACCAAGCCGTGTCGTTGTTGTTTGGCGACTTGAAATTGTATCGACTTGCGTCTTCTAGATCCAGGTCCAAAGATGATATTAGTAGACAGCTTGGACACTCGTTCCGTCTGCAATCCGAAGAGCTATCTTTGGAATATCCCGAGTAACCAGAATCCAAAATTTGCATCGAGAATGAGCTCACCACCATCACGTCATGCACATCTGTTCACTGACTGTACAGACATCCACATTCCCCTGCGAGCCTGATTGCACAGGGTTTGGTCCATACGAACATCTTACGCCTCAAAATCACCCGTACTACCTTATTAATATTATGTTGTCAGGCATCTTACCCTTGCCGGCCGCTGGATCCGAGCTTGTATAAAAGGTTCTCCATTTGAAGCAGTCGCAAGACATCCCAGATTCAACATCCCCATTCTCTCCCTATCCCGACATCACACGTCTACCTGTCACCATGGTCCTCCAAATCCACGGATCCCCTGGCTCTACCTGCACGCGTCGCGTCGGGGTCGTATGCGAAGAGCTGGGTATCCCATATGAGCTCGTCGTTGTCAACCTTGCCAAAGGCGAGCAGAAGGCACCAGCCTTCTTAGAACACCAGCCATTTGGCGTCGTTCCATACATCGTCGACGACGATGGCTATGAGCTCTACGAGAGTCGCGCCGTCGTCCGCTACCTTGCTGCCAAATACAACTCTCCACTGTTCCCCAAACCCTCGGATCTTCAGAAGTGGGCGAAGTTCGAACAAGCAGCGAGCATAGAGCAGTCGAACTTCGACGTGTACGCTGCAGGCCTTGCGGCGGAACGGGTCTTCAGACCGTAAGTGATCCGTTGGTTACGACACTGTTCGATCATCTGAAAATCTTCTTGCACTTAGGGCTAAAGGTCTCGCGGGCGACGAGAATGTTGCCCAAAGGCATATTGAAATGCTCAGTGCAAAGCTTGATGCATACGACGTCATCCTTTCTAAGCAGAGATATCTCGCCGGTGATGTAGGTCATCACGGATTGTAATCCTTGTTCTTTCAATTGACATATTTTCGTCTGCAGGAGTATACGCTTGCAGATCTTTTCCATCTCCCATATGGTGCCTTGATCACCAAGATCGGCATCGATTTCCTCGTCGACGAGACTAAGAGACCGCATGTGGCGAGGTGCGTCATCAACTCTGTTGCCCGCGGCAGACCCGAAGATTATCTGCTAACACGATCCTCTCCCGTTGATAGGTGGTGGAAAGAAATCTCGTCCCGTCCAGCATGGCAAAAAGTGAAGGATGGCCTCCCATTGAAGTCGGCCTAGACGGTCGCATCATTGGTTGTTATGTTATCATACGGTTAAGCAGTTACATGTTACAACTTGTAAAGGTCTCGGTGAATGGAAGTGCGGTACATCCGTCAAGGAATCTCAAGGTTCTGACGTCCGATTGAAAGTTAACTTCGATTTTCATCGAATGTCCGGCGTTCGGGAGTCGGCATTCTATTCAAGCGCACTGCGCAGCCACTAGCAGATGTGGTGAAAATACACCCTGTACTAGCTTTCCGCTTCAATTCCGAATGGTTGCCTAGGACCCTGGAAAACTCCGCCAAATGCCTCTTCCCGATCCCGACAAAAATGGGTCAAAAATCCCGGAAGGCCTGTGTCGCCGTCCCGACAAAAATGTACCTCCAAGATGCATATGGGTGTCCACATATTTCCCCTTGAAAAAAGTGAAATTCAGGCGAAAGACCTCAATGGACGCGCAGAGCGCGTCGAGGACCGTTTTTGGCCTCTGGTGAGCCCTGAGGAGGATTTTTGAGCTTTTTCGACGGCCTGGCGGGCACGTGAACCGGCGCTTGAGGCCGTCTACGGTATGCCACTTCCCTTTTTCCCGACAAAAATGGCCGCTGAGCCCGGGTCCGTCCCGACTAACCCTCGAGATTTGGAAGTGGCCATTGAGGGGACTTTCCAGGGTCCTGGTTGCCTCCGCCGTTGGTGCGTACACGTTAAGGAATCAAGTCAGCAGTCTCTGTGCCTCAATGTCGACATCTTGCTCTAAAAATTGAGTGTTCGTAAGCCTTGCGCCCGCTCATCGTCTTTCTTACCGGGAATGGCGGGAATGGAGAAAATGGCAATGGATTTTGATGTTGTTCTCGTCCACGGAGAAGCTCGCTGACACCCTCATGCTATCGTAGAACGATCTTGGCTTCTGGAACTGTGAAACAGTGATACGATGTGTGCTGATGCCAGTGTAGACGCTTGTGGGTGTCATTAGGCGCCTATGTTCGACTTCTCTGTGTGTCACTCATCCGGGTCACTCCAAACGGATTCGTTGTGCGGCCTAGTGCCTGGGTCATGACCGATCCGGATTTCTCAATACCTAGCACATCGAAACTTCACATTTATGACGACCTCCGACACACGACGACGGAACGGATCAGGGCCGTCGCCAAGAGATACACATACCACCGATTTGGTCAGTCACTTTACATAGTTGTCGATATTCTGAACTCAATCCAGGAATGAACACAGATTACACAACTCCAAACCCACCTCCAAGTCCACATCGCACGCACCTCACTGTTGCAAGCACGTCTCGCAGCCACACTCGACGAGTTCGATGCCGTCCAAGTCGCCCATGCACATGAGCTTGCGCGGGAACAGAGGGAGAAGGCCGGGTTGGAAGCGAGTGTAGGATGGTATGCAAGACGGGTGAGGGAGGTGGAAGCGGAGAGGGACGACTTGCGGGACTCGGTGTCGTTATTGGTCACAAAAGGTGAGGGCAATGGAAGACGTGGGTATAATCTAAGCTTGAAGCTAATTGAGGTGTGTTCTGTTTTGGATGGTGTTGATGTGCGTAGTTGAACAGAATAATGACCTCAGGGAATGGCCAAGGAGTCAAATCCATCTCACAACAACCCTTGGTACGCTCTTGTTCTCGTTATCTGTATTCCTGACGCAAACCTTGTCCCGTATCTGCAGACCCACTAGCTTCTCCAGACCATCCATATACCCATCCAGACGCTGAGACTTCATCTGCCGCCATCGCAGCAACCGTCATATCCACCCTCCGTGCCGACCTCACCAAAGAACGCACGACGAACGCCCGGGTACTTGACTACGCCGAACATGAGATTCTGCGCCTCCAAGCACAGATCGCACGAAGGGACGCCGAGCTCCAGGCGTGTATTATGCATAGCCATACGCGCGACCTGGGCGAGGAACTCGAAATTCAAATAGTTTCGGATTGGACCCCTGCGGGAAAGGAGAAGAGCAAAGGCAAAGGGAGGGCTCGTATCGAGGCGTCGAGTCTGTCGAAAGAGGAGGTGTTTTCTGTCATGGGGATAATGGGTGCGAGGAATAAGCAGCTGGAGGTGGAGGTCCGCCGTTTGCAGGATCGAGTACGTTCTCTCGGTATTCCCTTACCTCGTAATCTCATTGCGCCCATTTAGCTGCAGGATGCTAAGACCCGCACGGTATCCCGATCTGCTAGTACGACGCCTAGAGTGGCGCCAACCTTGACACCTGATCAAGAACAAGCAAGGAATCCTCATTCGAGCGTCCTGCAGGATATGCAGACGCAGATACTACGGTTGTCTGATGTGATAGATGCATTGCAGGATGAAAGACGCGCTGCTCAGAGCATGCTTGAACGCGACCGGACGAGTCAGATTGATGGACAGGTATGCTTTCGTGGTCGACTCAACGCGCACTTGTATCTCAATGTCGTCGCGTCTATCCGCAGGGCACTTCACAACGCGTATCCGACGATCCTTCCCCACAGCCCCCCTCATCAGCCTACAACAACGACCCGAATGACATCCTCTCTAGCGAGGGTGAGGAATCTATGGATCTAGCGACACCCCTTCAGCCTACCATCCTCTTGAGCCCAACGAGTCTCCGCGTCCTGCATCCACAAACACCACTCCTAGCGTCACCTACCCCTCCGGCAGCGGCCCACGTTGACCCTGCGAATATACCACTCCCTGCCTCCCCCTCACCTCCCCCGGAAATGAGTCCCTCCCCACCACCTATTCCCATCCCAGGACGCCCCGTTGACAACGATGACGCTGTATCTGATTCGCAGCCAGTTCCTTCACGTCCGAGGTCGCAGGCGGAAGAGAAGATGAACGCACTGGAGTCTGAGCTTGTACGTACGCGTACGGATATTTTACAGCGCGGTGTGACGTTGCAGACGCTACAACGTGTCGTGGATTGGTTGCCCACGCATATCCATCCCAGTCCCAGTGGGTCTCATGGTGATCACACTGTGTCTGTGGTGCGCGAAGAACAGGGCGATGTTGAAGAAAGGCTGGATGAAGACGATGTTGATTAGAGCCAGGATGTGACTCAAGGTTTTTCTTTTTTTGCTTTGCTTTGATTTTGCGGTTTGCTCCGTCTGTATGTTGTTCAAACAGATTTGTCGTGCTCGTGTCTTTTTTTCTTGCTTTGGTATACTATATGACTCAACGGACTAGGCAGATGTATATGGATCTCTTTGCTGGCTTAAGCTCTCTCTTCTAAGGTTCTTTCTCGCCGATGCAGATATGTGTGAATTGAAAAGCCCTATAGCTATGTTTGCGTCGCAACGCACCCATTAGCAGTCAAGAAATCATTCATAAAACATATGCGTACTAAAGCTACAGTATCTGAGACAAAATTTCACGGTGACCGTCCGCGTGCGGCTCACTGATCTCGATTCGGAGTCATGGTATCACTCATTCCGCGGCGGAATACTCTCCGTATCCCATACACCTACTATATTGACGATCAATAGAGTGATGCATGAGTGCCAGACGGGTACTTACTCTTACTAACCCGTCTCTCGTCTCTTCGTCCTCAACTTTCTTCACGTCGTCGCTTCACCACACGGCCCGGGGCCACGTCGTCGCCACCGTGGATGTCATCGTTCATGTCCTCTTCCATGATGGGGTTGACAGAGGGACCACTGCTGGGGTAATCGCCAGTAGCTAGGGCCTTACACCGTACACGGAAGAATTCAGCTCCCGCGACCCAAGTCTCGAACTCGGGCATCTGAAGAATTTCATCGAGTTCCTTGCTGATACGTTCCGCCAAAGCCAGCAAGCATTCGAAACACCGCATCATCCTCAGCGGGACTTCGAGATTCCAACTACGGCCAATGATTGGATATACCACCTTCCGAACGGTCAATTATCTGTAAATGCAGTGCAGACATCACTCACCACCTGATCATTGATCCACGTCCCCACGAGAAGCTGCACCGTAGAGTCGACATACGTGGCAGCATATACCAGTCGCTCGGGAAGACCCATTGCCCGCTGTTGATGCAAAGAGGTGGCGACGGACATCGCTACCTGCCGCTGTGCTTGCTTCTCATATCTGACCTTGTCCTCGAACAGAAAGACCGGAACGTAAGGCCAATTCCTCGGTGTACTGCCGCGACAATCTTGCATCGATTTGTGGAGCAGCTGCGCGATCGGTGGGGGAGAAGTGGGGGTCGTCGTAGAGCGTAGTTAGAAACCTCTTGCGTCCATAAAAGTCGAACGCATCGTCCACCTCGTCGGCCTGGAGATCAGATGTCAGAATAGACTGTGAGTGTAGCCAAAAACAAAAACAATGGTACCTTAAGAGCGTTGAAGCCGATACATGGCACGTCTTCCTTCAGCAACATCTTCTCTTTCAAGTCGTCTATCTTGTAATTCTCTACGAAAGTAGTGTTTGTCACTTCCGACCACTTGCCAGTGGACTATTTTGCGCCGTTCTTGGTCACTCTAGCATCGTCGGCGTAAGTGTCTGGCCATAGGGGCGGTACACAAAGAAACATTGTTCAGTCCGCTCACTCGGAAGTCTCAGTGCTAATCTCCTTCCGTCTGTTCAGCTTCTCTTGCATCTCGGGGCTATAATCAGGCTTTCAGTTTTGAAGGGGTGAAATATAAGGATGACTCGTACGAAAGGGTAGACATGATGGTAGTCCCGCTGTAGAATGAATGTTGAGATCCCGCTTTGAAGTTACCGTTGTAGTATTCTGACTACGTACTAGTACCGCTCCGAGAGGGCTTGGACCCTTTCACATTGGAACATTGAGTAAGAACATCAGTGATAAAAGAACGAAAATACTTACGAGGCGAGTTTATTGGGTGAATCTTCTGGCATAGTCACGATTTAGAGACAAGACTCGAATTCGAGTCGCCGTCGAGGAAAGCAACTCATGCCCTTTTGGGATACGCCACAAACGTTTCAACTCGCAGATTGCAGTTTACTGTAGTGACATTCCGAGAGCAGAGACTGCAGAGAGTTTACCATCGAATCGCGGGTACATCCCTTCACCGTGTCATCGAAGACCACCCGGGCTATCAGCCAGACGTTTAAACTCGTGAGTCGGGAAGGGGGACTACAGAAAGGTAGCGACGATGGACGGAGAGCACGGTGACGGCGACGGCGAAGAAGCGGAGGGCAATCCTCTCCTCCCGACTCACGCCCCTCCACCTCCATCTCCAACACCATCTGCACATGCACCCACACATTCTCCTCCTCCTCCGGCACCAGCACCAGCACCAGCACCAGCACCAGTCCGAACTTCAACAACACCCAAAGACCCAAACTGGCCGTCCCCATGGGAGGAAGACAGTACCAAGGGCGTCTTGACGAAAATCGTGTGCGTGCTGCTCGGGGTTGCGATCCTCGTCGTGGTCGTCATGCTCTTCCTGTCGCTCCTCGTGCATATTTGGCGTGCGGTTGTGTGATTTGCTCGCGTCATCGGATTGACTGGAGGAGGCGGAGGCGGTGGAGGAGGAGATGTGAATGGGGTAGTGCCAACAAGGTGTACGATGCCGGACGGGAGTATTGGTTACGTTCCTTAGAGACGCAGACTGAGGTTGGAGGGGAGAGGGGAGAGGGGGGATAGTGTGCCTATTGGGGTATGTTAGTAACCTCGTTGTTTCCTTATTCATGAGACGTGGCATGTCGATACGTTGCGGGGGTGGTGGTCCGATATCTGGACGTTGATTCGGAGTCCGGACTCGCATTTGATGATTGCAATTTCAACTTTGTGATTAGAGGACTTCAATACGGTGCAGTGACTATTAAGTAAATGCTTACTTTGTAGAGACCAGGATGCCATGGCACGTCTCCGGTGACAAGGTATGGAGAAGCTCCCCGGTTGACCAACCAGAAGGAGGTCAATGTGAGTGATTAAACGAGTAAATTCCCTCTTGGAGCGAGGATGAGGACGGGACGGTGGTCGTAAATACATGTTGAATACCTCCGAACCGCGTCTACGTCTATCACGTCCTCGACGCAGACGAAGACAAGACACGAACACTCTGTCTGCTCTGACCGCCACATTTGTCTCCGGGCACGAGGGAGGCTCCGTGAACACGCAGTAGGGATACCATGCAGAGTGGCGCTATAGGGAGACAGTCCGTGTCCGAGTTAGTAACTTTGAACGGCACGCGATACGACGATACGACATACCGGCGCCGTGTATCTGATATTTACGCTCATCGCACGCTTTCTGTGGAGGTGGTGGCATTTGGTATTTGGCTGAACGAGCTAGAAGTTAGAACGGGTGTGAAGTGGTTACTGTACTTTGAAACGTGTTAGCTCCTCGTTGGTTTCTGTATGTGCATGAGACCTGGATCGAATGCGATACGTGTTCACCCAGGTTAACGACTCACCATCGTGTATGACGATCATTCACGATTCTCCGGTTTCTGCTTGACAACGGATGTCATCCAGGGAGTCATGGACGCTCGGGTACTTGAGTAGCATCTTTGAAAGCTTTACGCTCGGGAGCCGAACGACGAGCTGAAGCAAAACACCAACCAGCAGGTTGCCATCAGCCCGACGGCGACCGCCGACAAGCCAACTTGAGCGAGGGCGCGCACCACGTGGAATAAGCGTTCTCCCGCTCTGCTTCGTCTTGAAGTTGCTCTCTCCTTCCGAACTCCTTCTTCAACCTCTTTTTGTCCCATGTCGTCGTCGTTGTCGTCGTCGTCACCGTCCTCGATGTCGACTGTCCGATATAGTCTTGTGATTCATGCCGTCGGAGAAGTCGCTCGACGTATAATGCGTCCCGTCGTTGACGCTTCATCGTTGCAGAATTGCTCTTTGCCTGCGTTGTGTTTGACAACGTCCTGGTCATTCTTCCGGGTTTCTTTCAGTGAGTCGACCCTTCTTTTCTGAACTTTGCAGCATCCTTCTGCGCCTTCCGTATGATGAAAGAATTTACTCAGCTCACTTCGACGCTAATAACGCACATGAGACAATTTCCTTATTAAAGTTCTCTGACTTCCTTCATTTTTGTTCCTCGTGATGTTAGTTCATGAACGACCGCTAATACTACGATTCGTTTCGCAGATCTCGCATTATCTTCTGCGGCGTGATGGTACGGTAGGTGGTTCTTTCAAGTCACCGTGCTCTGGCTATGCCTTCGGCCTCTTGTATCACACCCTTCATAAGCAATACATAATGTCCTGTCCTCGCTCTGCAGTCTATGCGATATTCTCTCCACTCTTAGCCGTCCTGACTCCTAAGGTAGGCCCGAGTCAGAGACGGCTACATCACGTGAAAGTCACGCGGGCCTCTCTGGCCACAACGACGCAACTTCACTTCCAACCAACGACGACAATACATGTAAATGGTAGGCTGCTACATGCCCGGGATGAGTGGTGTAACCCCTTGTGCCTCCTGCGAGCTGGAAGTCGTCGAAAGCATCACGTGAATATCATGTGATAGTAGTCGTCTCTGACTCGGGCCTACGTTACGTTGCGGTGCGCAGTGTGACTGGGAATTGTCACCGTCACATCGTGACCTCAGTTTTGCGATCTCTGCGACACGTCTCTGTCTGCCAGTGTCTACATCGCAACTAAGTATGCCAGGCAAACGACGGCGTGAAGAATCAGACAACGACGGTGACGAGTAAGTACTTCTCTTGTCCATCATGTCGTGTTCTTAACGTGGCGACAAAAGCGACTAGCCCCTTTTAGTGCAACTGTACGTACGAATCAGCATACTACAACGGCGAGACTTGACTCTGACTATCATTCTACAGCGACACTACCAATATAACCGAGATCCCGTACGATTGACATTGTACGTGTGCTTGCTGAAAGGCTTAGGCTGACGTCCCGGTCACAGCCCCGATGTGCGCGACAAGCTGGAAAAGCTGGTCAAAGGCAGAACAGGGGATGCAAGTCAGACATCCTCGTGAGCGGATTGAGCAATCTTTGTATTGCGCACCAAAACACTTACATTATCGATTCCTAGAGTGGCCAAGGACGACGTCGAATGGACCAGGTGGGCTACATTGGCAGGCGTTGTCTTGAGACCGGATTGCGACGCAGATGACTTCAAAGGGCTGATTTTGCGGAAGGAAGACGTACCATGTATCGACACGGACGCTCTGAAGGTAGCATTGATCATTTTCCCTGCTACACTCGCAGCTCATGCTGACATTTCAACGCCAGATCGACGATACGGACGGTGCGGACATGTTTCGATGCAAGCCGTATCTCACTGCGCTCCACGATGATCTTCGCTCCTTCCCTGACGATCGGCGTGCGACTCGTCTCAAAATCGATTCCAAATTGTCACGGCAGTATCTCGAGGTACTGGCCTTGCTGCACGTTATTGTGAATGGCACCACGGCCGAGATATTTGAGAACAACGAGGCCACGAGGCGTACCGCTTCTGATCTCTTCCTCCAAATAGCATTTGGTTCTTGTCTTCAAAGTCCTCTCTCTGAAGACCGTCAACGTGTTTCTGATGATAAAGAAACGCTTTTCTCAGTGAAGTACGTGTATGCTTTCCGTTTGCGTGCGCTTGATTGACAGATTGTCATCAGGATGGAAATAGAATTGGCTCTGCCCTACGTGCGGGAGGCGACAAAAACAGCTATAGCGGATGCTGTTGCCATCCACTCACTTCCACCTAATCTGTTAGAGGTGATCAAGGAGACAAGTGTCCTATCAATTGTTTCCAAGCGATTGCGCACAAGTCTCCTCAGCGGATCTCCGTTCTGGCCTTCGTGCACGAGGACAAGGTCGATGCCGTCGATCAAGCACAACGGCAGACAGCGATGTACATCGCCTCTTCTCAATATCAACGTAAAGCGTTAGGATTACCAGAGAGACTTGTATACGGCGCCACATATGTTGGGTCTGTAATGATGATTCTCGTGGGGAAGTGGGAAGGACACCGGGTGGTAAGTGATGCGACTACTCCGCGAGTAATGGTTATTGACCGTTCGGAAGGTGGTGTCACCCATCCACGACTACATGTGGAATCTCTCAAATCCATTGGAACTGATACAATGTCTGGAGTACTTGCTGACTTTAGCGGGCCATATCAGCAAGGAGCTTGACGAAGATCTTAAGATGCCTAAATTCCTGGATCGGCTGCCAGAGTATGGAGACCCTCGCCTTAAATGGCGCTCACCACTAGGCACCGTGATTGTGCATCCCGCGGACGGTGACAACGATGCGGAGGCGGCAGAGCAAGATGATGACTTCGTGTGGGACGCCCGCAAACGTCTGTGGCGACGGCGTTGTGATATCCAGCAAAGTGGTTCGGACGACGACTCGGAGGAGGGATTTACTGACGACGAGATAGATACTATTCTAAATAATGGCGCACTCCTGAAGATGCTGTTAATGTGCATGCGGGATAGCATGATGGAGGCAGATGCGCGGAAGAAGGGGATCGAGGCGTGGAACGAAGAAGTGCAACAGTAAGTCCGCGCCTTGGTTTCATGCTCCACTCTTGCTGACTATCCATCCAGGAATATGGGAGAGATCGAGGACCCCATTGAGAACGAGAACAGTCCCCCGTCGGCATGTCTTGATGTATTTTTGGCACGGATGGTCATCGGTGAAGTTTTGTACATTGCGTCGGACTGTAGCTTTAGTACATGTACATATGTTATATACATAATCTGTTGAGGTTCAATGACTCGTCCAGGACCACGGTGCATACTTAACGGCGAGACGTGTTAACCCGGGATAACGACTCACCATCGCGACAATAATTCACGATTCTCCGGATCCCTGCTTGAACACGAACCGGCGATCTGGAGAGTCGTGGACGTTCTCGAGTACCTGATAGCAGCTTTGGACATGGACTTTCACCTGTCGAGAATGATCAGCGCTCAAATCAGATGAGCGGAAGCAAAACCCACATCCACATAAACCAAACAGGGGCCGACTTCGTCTTCACGTCTTGATCCTCATTAACCCCAAGCCAAGCGGTTTCAAACTCAGCCAGGTCCTAGGGTGAGGTGTACCTATAGCTTGACTGCCCCAAGCAAAGCATCAGTCCGACAAGCCGACTCGAGCGAAGACGCAGGACCGTCCACCCAACAACAACAACAACAATAATAACGACGGCGGCGGCGGCGATTCTCCTGTCCCCGCAACGCAAAGCTACCACTTCACCTTCACCTCCACCTTGCCTTCCCAGTCTCCAGCTCGTGTGGGACACGCTAGAGGGTCTGCGCTGGCGCCTCGCCCTCACGCTCCTCCCCGCCTTCGTGATCATGCTCGTGATCATGTTCTACATGTTCTTGTGGTCGGCTATCACGCGTGTGGTTTTTGACAGCAGCCTTGGGGACTTGGACATCCACCTGTCGAACATAGTGACCAACGCGTCGGGAGCCGAACGATGATCGGAAGCAAAAGCCCCGCCACCACCAGGAAACCAAAAAGCCAACAACGGTGGACTTCTTCATTCACCTACGTCTGCGCCATGTCCACAACCACCAGCCCGACGCCCACCCTCAAGCGAAGGCTATCCCACGGGGAGATGCAGAGAGAGGAGTCAGAGCCAGGGACTCCCGGCAACGCCAACACCAAACTCAAAGACGCAGACCAAGGGGCAACGCCGTCCCAATCCCAATCCCAACGTTGGCGAAGACATGTCCTGTTCCCCCGCCACACGCAGAAACCCCCACCGCTCCGCCCCGCTCCGAAACCACACCGAACCTTGAAACGCCGGAAGAATGACGACGACGACGGCTGAGGCTAGCTTTTGAGAGGCTTGACTCTTGACGATCGGCGTGCTCGTGTTGTGGGGGTTCTTCGGGGTCTGTATGATGATTATGCTCGGGTGGGATTCGGACTTGAGTGCTCAGACTTGAGGAGAGTTGGAAGCGAGAGAAGGCGTAGTTAGTGTCCCTCGTTGTTTTCGTCTCGTACGTGAGACCTCTGGCGCGGATGCGTGAGATCGACGATACGCGTTTATCCAGGATAACGACTCAGCAACATCGGGTATGGGATGACAACAATACGATCCGCCGGTTCCTTGCTTGAATACGGACCCATGAATGGTGCGCCTTGGTCGCTCGAGTGATCGATAGCGGCTTTGGGACCTGTCGACGCTGGATGAGCGGAAGCAAAACCCGACCTCCCATCTTCAACCGAACAGGGGCCCACGCCTACACTTTCTTTTATCTCCACCCCCAGCATCAGCAACTTGAGAGAAGGCGAGGGAGCTGCAGAGAGACATCATTAGCGACGCTAAACCTAGCCACAACAGAGATGCAGACAGACGAGTACCGTCCAACAACTCCAACAACGCCGGCGGCGAAGACGAATAAAAGGAATGTCCTCCTACCCCCGCAACGCAAGAACAACAGATCAGCTACTACTACATATTCTCCTTCTTGCCCGATGCCAATAGTCCCGTATGGGAGGTCCTGGGAGTCCTGTTCTTCCTGATCAGCCTCGTCGTCCTGTGCATGGTCGTCGTGATGTACCTGTCGTTCGTGGTGGCGGTGGTGGCGTGTGTGTTCGTGTGGTGGGACCGTGTGATTGCGAGTGTCGCGGGGTGGGAGACTTGAGATGGGCTGGGATGGGTTAGAGAGCTGAGATGAGTTGGAACTTGGGATGGGTGTGAGAGTTGAATGGAGTCGATGGACGCTCGGTTTGGAGGACGAGAGTGACTCAGAGAATGGGTACAGTGTGGTACCTTTCGTTGTGATGAGTGACTTAAAGAACGGGTGTGGTAGCCTCGTTGTAGATACGTTTTCCTCAACGTGTGTGTCGCGTGGTACGTTGCATGATCTCGCCGATCGGATGACTCGAAACGCGAGGCGGGGATTATACTTACCATCGGACACGAAAGTGGACTCGACGGGTTTTACGAGGACGGGCAGCGATCAGAAAGGATGATATAAAGTGCGATATGGGAACAAACAACACGGGACAGACGAACGGGATTGTTATGGGTGGATGGGATGGAGAAGGGTGGGGACGGGATTATGACTTCCAAATGAGGAGGGCGAGGGAGCCGACGTAAAAGTAGATGAAGTGTTTGGTCTCTGGAGTAGGATGAGGTTTCTTGTTTGAACGCGAGACTGGAGAGGACGTACCGTGCGTAACGTAGCTCCCAAAGTTCTTGCCTACGACGACGTGCCACGTAGGCCCGAACCGCTTGTCAAACTCCTTCTTGATCTGCGCTGCAATGTCCTTCTCGATGTTGTACTTTTCGAGAGCTGCGGACGCGATGTCGACTGCCTCCTGCTGCATGTCGTCTGTCATGTCGACGTTCTTGACGACTGCTTTTGCGAGGGCATCCTTTGTGGAAGATATTTCTGTGGAGGAGGTGGGTGCGTCGACTTTCTCCATTGCTGGTGGGTGGTTGAGTTAGAGTTATAACAAAACTTGAGTCTGAGTTATAACAAAACTTATAATGTGCGTGTCCCGCGCGAGGTCAAGACACGTGCATCACACGTGGAATAGGCGCCGTTGCTGCAGGTTCATTCAATTTCCTACCCAAGGGCCCAGCTCCAATTTCACCCAGTGAGTGAACAGTCAGACAATGGAACACCCAGTCTGAAAAGAGGACGGTGGTTATGATGCCAAACCTCCTGGAGGTTCGACTTTGCGACGTATCCTCATGTTTGACCTTCGTGCGATAGAAGAAGCGGACATCGCCCGAGGAGTCGAAGCAACATCATGTTCAAGTTGCCGACAGCGATGATAGAGACATCATATGAAAGTTATAGAACCTGACCTGTCAACAGCATGATAATTCATTAATGAAAGTAGACGTACTGTAGCCGTTGAAGTCAGCTTACTAGATGAAGTGGATATGAGGCATCTGCACGACGATGTTCATCTTCCTAAATTCCTCGCTCACATATTCGTCACCCTCGTTGAGCACCTTCCCATCCCTGTTCGCGGACGGGCGGCACGCCGATCGCCCACACCGGCCTGTCCTCTAAGACCTTCGGACGTGCCTCCAGTTCCGCAAAATCCTCGACGATGGCAGGTGCATCCTGTGACAGACCTCGCTCAATTCTACGATTAAAGGCATCGCACATCAGCTGTGTGAGGGTGGATAGTATGGCGTAGCGAAGCGGGTCTGCGTAGTCTGCTGGGTCCGGAAGAGCGGAGACGGACCAACTTGAACATGGAGGCGGGGGACCGTTCTCCGCATTCTCATGATCCGCATTTCCCTGCATCATGCCTTACAGTATGCCTAATAACACTTCTTTCATGAGTGTGCCGTCACTTAGAACCGTCTCTATCCCGTCGTCATCCGAGTCGCTTTGCTCCACTTTAGCGAGCCGAGGTCGCCATCCAAGGCGAGGATCTCCAAGCTCTCGCAGCTGATCCATGAGATCTTCGTCAAGCTCCTTGCCAATCCGTTCCGCTAGAGCTAGCAAGTACTCTGAACATGGCATCAGTTCCAACGGATTTGAGAGATCCCATCTGTAGTCGAGGATTGGAGACACCACCTTCCAAACGGTCAATAACCATTACTCGCGGAGTAGTCGCATCACTTACCACGTGGTCGCCGTCCCAGTGCCCCACGAGAATTGTCATTACAGACCCAACATATGTGGCGCCGTATACAAGTCTCTCTCGTATACCCAACGCTCTACGTTGATATTGAGAAGAGATGATGTACATCGCTGCCTGCCGTCGTGCTTGATGGAAGTCATCGACCTTGTCCTCGTGCACAAAGACTATAATGAAAATCTGAGAAGCAGAGTAGTGCTCGATCGCTTGTGCACACTCGATATCATCCGCAAAGGGTTTCTTGATCACCGCTACCAGGTGAGGTGGAAGTGTGCGGAGGGCAACAACATCCGCTGTGGCTGTTCTTGTCGCCTTCCGCACGTAGGGCAGAACCAAGTCTACTTCCATCCTAGTGATAATATGTCAATGAAGTACACACATTGGACAAACATACACATACTTCACCGAGAAAAGTGATTCTTTATCACCAGAAACACGTTGACGGTCTTCAGAAAGAGGACTTTGAAGACGAGAATCAAATCAGAAGCTTGTTATGAGTTGTACCGGCGGTGGTACCGTTCACAAAAAAGTTCAGGAAGGCTATTTCCTCGACGTACTGCCGCGACGACCTTGTATTAATATCGTCAGGGAAAGCGCGAAACTTGTCGTGGAACGACGTGAGAAACGTCTTGCACCCATGAATGTCGTCCGCATCGTCGATCTGGCGTTGAAAATGTTAGCGTGAGCTACGAGTGTAGCGGAACAGCTCATCAACGATACCTTCAGAGCGTCCGAGTGGATACGCGGTGCGTTTTCCTTCCGCAAAATCAGTCCCTTGAATTCGTTTGCCTTGCGAGGTGATGTCAAAGTAACTTCTGGCAGCGTAGCCCACCTGGTCCATTCGATGTCGTCCTTGGCCACTCTGGGAATGGCCGGTGTAAGTATTATCGTGCGGAATACAATATTTGCTCGATCTGCTCACGAGGACGCCTGACTTGTGGTTTCCTCGTTTATTGTCCTGCAGGGCCTAGCCCTATGGTAGACAGAACTACAAAAGCTTTAAACTATGACGCAGCGTGGGGGCAAAGAACAACTAGGAGGACGCCTGACTTGCATCCCTATTCCGCCGTTGATCATCTTTTTCAGCTTGTCGCGTACATCGGGGCTATGGCCGGGATGTCACGCTTTCAGGAGGTACAGGTACAACGGGAATCGTACGGAATGCTGGTAATATTGTTAGTGTCGCTGTAGAATGACAGTCAAAGAGTCGAGTCTTGCCGTTGTAGTACTAGTATGCGGATTCGTACGTACAGCTGCAGTACATGATTCCACAATGGGGCTAAGTTGCTTACATATCTCCACGTTGAGAACACGAACGACACGATGGACAAGAGAAGTACTTACTCGTCACCGTCGTTGTCTGGATCTTGCCGCCGTTTGTCTGGCATACTTAGTTGCGATGTAGACCGACAGAGACGTGTCGTATAGAGAACAGTCGATCGCAAAACTATGGTCACAATGTCACGGTGACAACTCCTGTGCACCACGAGGTAGGAGTCGAGGACGGCTCAGAGTGCATAAACTGCAGAGCGACCATCAAATCATAGGACAGGACACAACATGTAATTCTCATGATGGGTGTGATACAGGAGGTCGAAGGCATAACCAGAAACGGGGCAAGAACCACCTACCGTACCATCACGCCGCAGAAGATAATGCGAGATCTGGGAAACAAATCGTCGTATTAGCGGTCGTTCATGAACCAACAACACGAAGAATAAAAACGAAGGATATCAGAGAACTTTTATAAGGAAATCGTCTCATGTGCGTTGTAGCGTCGAAGTGAGCTGAGTAAATTATTTCATCATATGGAAGGCGAAGAAGGATGCCGCAAAGTTCAAAAAAGGGCCGACTCACCGGAGAAAAAAACCGGAAAATGACCAGGACGTTGTCAAACGCAGCACAGCCAGTTGTGAGCAGTTGTGGGAAGAGCAAAGAGCAACTCTGCAACGTCGATTGACTTCAACATCGAGAGACTTCTCTAACGACGCAAGCCTGTCGACGACGACGACGACGGCGACGTGGGACAAAAAGAGGTTGAGAGAGCAAGCAAAGGTCGAGCAAAGGACATGTACAAGCGACGAACCGAAAAAAATGAAGCAGCGGGAGAGCGCTTATTCCACGTGGCGATCATCCGCTTATCCAAAATTTTGATGAAGCGCTCATAGATGGGCAGGATCGCAAAAAAGTTGGAATCATCTTTCTCTTCTTCATACTTTCCAGTGCGACATTCAGCACAACATACCCCATGGACGTGAGTTGTTTTATTCGTATTCACGATCCAAAACTTAGCGTAACATCGAAATATAGTCCAATTTCGTTCAAGGCTTGCACGCCCTCTTGCAACAATCAACCGCGAATGATACCGTCCAACTCAAAGCCGTATGTCCCTCCGTTTTCTTCACGTCCTTTTCTCCGTATTTACAACGATGCGCGAGTGCAGGCTACATCTCAATTGAACAAGGACTACTACAAAAACCCGGCATGCATACCAGCCCTCGCTCAGATCGTCGCTATTTCGCCTGAACAAGGGGTAAGTCCTTGCTTCTCACTCATCTGTCCCTCCTGTTGATCCACTCCTTTTTTGGCCCGCAGGTTAGGCAATTGGCGGCGGTAGAGCTGAGAAAACGGGTGAGCCAGAACTCGGGCGATCTGTGGACGCAGGTGGGGGAGCCGGAACGCGAGCAGATCAAAGCTAAGCTGCCTGAGATCGTGCTCGGTGAAGCCTCGTACGTTCTCCTCTCCGGTTTTTCTACTTCATTGCTGATTATCTGCATCGCAGAAAACTTGTTCGTCACTCCACTGCGCGTGTCATCGCTGCCATCGCCTCCATCGAGATCCCACTTGGCACATGGTCACAGCTCCTCCCTTTCCTCACCCAGACCTGCGTCTCTTCAGACGTCACACATAGGGAGGTCGCGACGTTCATCCTTTTCACCGTGTTGGAAAACATCGTAGAGGGGTTTGAGAGCCATGTCCAGTCGTTCTTCAAGCTGTTTGAAGGCTTACTGGTGGACCCGGAGAGTCTGGAAGTCAGGATCACCACCGTCAGGTACGCGATTCTCCCATATTCCCAATGTCTACTTGTCTCAACGCGTGTTCGCGACTAGGGCGTTGGGTGTCATTGCTCAGTACATTAACCAGGACGACAAGGCGGATATCGTACGTTCCATTAGCACATACACTTGTTCTCTTCTTTACTCCTTTCACGTCTAGAAATCCTTCCAAGGACTTCTTCCCGCCATGATTCAAGTCATCGGACAGTGTGTCGAGGCTGGCAACGAGCAGGGTGCCCGCGCGCTCTTCGATGTCCTTGAGACACTTTTGATCCTCGTGTGTATCTTCCTCGCTGTTCTCACGTACAATCTCTGACATCGTGTATAGGAAATCCCAATCTTGGGTCCCCACATCCCCCAACTCGCCGAATTTCTCCTCACATGTGGTGGAAACAGAAACTACGACATGGAGCTCCGCGTTCTGTCCCTGAATGCGTTGAACTGGACTGTCCAATAGTGAGTTTCGTTACGTTCGTGGTGATATGTACGACTGACGTGAATTTGGACAGCAAAAAATCAAAGGTGCAGAGCTTCAACCTAGCTGGTGCACTTCTCGAAGGTCTCATGCCCATCACTACCGAAGAGGAGCCTGATGACATTGACGACGATGCTCCTTCTCGCGTATGTCCTGCCCATCTCTTCCTGACCTCACGCACTGAACACTGTGTTGTTGTTGGCAGTCTGCTCTGAGAATCATCGACGGCCTGGCGACCTCTCTGCCGCCGAACCAGGTCTTCCCTCCTCTTCGTACTCTCATCCAAACCTACTTCTCCTCCGCTGACCCGGCCTCCCGTCGTGGCGCCATGCTCGCTCTTGGTGTCTGCGTTGAGGGTTGTTCCGAGTTCATGACTCCATTGATGGCTCAGGTATGGCCCGTCGTCGAGGCGGGTCTCCAGGACAGCGACGCCAGTGTCAGGAAGGCCAGCTGCATCGCCATCAGCTGTCTGTGCGAGTGGTTGGAGGATGATTGTGTGTCCAAGCACGCCATTCTGGTGCCTGTAAGTGTCCAAGTACAGTCTATCTTCGCTCTTGATTTGATCACCCCCTCCAGACCATTATGCAGTTGGTGAACGACCCCGCAACACAACGCTCCGCCTGTACCGCGCTCGACGCCCTGCTCGAGATCCTCCACGACTCGATCGACCAGTACCTGCACCTCATCATGGACCGCCTGGCCGGTCTGATCGAGACTGCGCCCTTCCCCGTCAAGTCTGTCATCGTCGGTGCTATCGGGTCTGCCGCACACGCCTCAAAGGACAAGTTCCTGCCGTATTTCCAGCCCACGATGGACCGGTTCAAGCACTTCCTCGTGCTGACGGCCGAGGGCGAGGAGCAGGAGCTGCGCGGGATCACGATGGACGCGGTGGGCACGTTCGCCGAAGCGGTGGGCAAGGATGTGTTCCGGCCGTACTTCGCAGACATGATGGCGCAAGCGTTCGCTGGGATGGAGATGGGCAGCGCGAGGCTCAAGGAGTGCAGCTTCTTGTTCTTTGGCGTCATGGCCCGCGTCTTTGAGAGCGACTTTGCACCGTACCTTCCTAATGTTGTCCCTGCGTTGATCAGCAGTCTCCAACAAGCCGAGCACGGAGATGACACAGCTCTCACCAGTACGTGTCTTTTCTTCTTTGCAGTCTGCTTAAATCTTATTCACGTTATCTTCTTGTAGTTGCCAACTCCGACGCAGCAGTGGCCTTCGCCTCTGGCTCGACCCCGGCTACGGCGATCCCAGTCGACGGCGCCGCAGAACTTGACATCGAGGACGTCAACTTCGATATCGACAAGATGCTCGACGTGAACAGCACGATCTGTATTGAGAAGGAGATCGCCGCCGACACCATCGGCGCCCTCATGGCCAACACCACCACGCACTTCCTCCCCTGGGTCGAGTCGTGCACCGTCGAGCTCATTGGGCAGCTCAACCATTACTATGATGGCATCCGTAAGAGTGCGACGGACTCGTTGTTGGAGATCATCAGGTCCTTCTATGACCTGAGTGGACCCCAGGAGTGGCAACCCAGTGCGACAGTGTTTGCGCCACTCGACCCCAGGGTCAAGCAGCTCTGCGGCCACATTCTAGTTCCGTTGATGGAGATGTATGAGAGCGAGGATAACAAGTGAGTTTCCTCTCCTTTTCCCGTATAGCCGACACCTGCCTTTGCGTGATGAAATAATTACTCAGCTCACTTCGACGCCAAGGGCTATGAGACTACTTTTCGAACTTTCCTGACCCTTCTTTGTTCACTTTGCTGCTTGCTCTTCGTGGGACGCGTGCTAATCATCTTGTCCGTGATTCACAGGAAGGTCGTCGCTGGTCTGTGTATTGGTCTCGCCGAGACCATCAGCAAGCTTGGTCCTGCATTCATCGAAGGACGTAAGTACTTTCTCTTCTACCGCCTGAATTCACAACCAATTTGAATGTCTATATTCGTATAGAGACCGACAAGATCGCGAACATTGCCATCCAGGTCTTGGACCAGAAGGCGGTATGCCAGCAAGACCCAGATCAAGATGAGGAGGAAGAGGCACCTGAGGACTCGGCGGAGTATGACACGATCTTGATGTCCTCTGCAGGCGACCTGGTGGCGGCCCTAGCCACCGCTCTTGGACCTGACTTTGCCCAGGCGTTCCCCACGTTCTTTGGCCTCATTTCCAAGTACTACGTGAGTCCATTTTGTGGTTCTACATGTTAGTATTATGCTAATTCGACGCGATAGAAAAAGAACCGCTCCTTGAGCGAACGGTCTTCTGCTATTGGATGTCTCTCAGAGATCATTAGTGGATTGAAGGGTGCCGTGACCCCCCACACTGAAGCCCTGCTAGAGCTCTTCTATCGCGCTCTGTCAGACCCAGAACCCGAAGTCCAGACGAATGCCTGCTTCGCCTCTGGCCTGCTCGTCGAACACAGCGGGATGGACCTGAGCCCGCAATACCTGCATCTCCTCGCCGCGTACCGTCCCATCTTCAGCGTCGCCGAAGATGCGCCCTCCGCCCACTTGAACGCTCGTGACAACGCCGTCGGTGCAGTCTCTCGTCTCATCAAGCGCAATGTCGGCGCCGTCCCCCTCGACCAGGTTCTTCCCGTCCTGTTCGGCGCAATGCCGCTGAAGAACGACTATCTTGAGAACCGACCCGCGTTTGGCGCCATCTTCTTGCTGTTCAACACCCAGCCGCAGGTGTTGGGTCCGTACTTGGACCGTTTGCTGCAGATCTTTGCGTTTGTGTTGGACCCAAGTGGACCGGATATGATTGGGGACGAGATTAGGGCGCAGTTGATTTCGTTGATCGGGGTGTTGAATGGCGCGAACCCTGCGCAGGTTCAAGCTGCTGGGCTGGGTCCGTTCGTCCCAGGTGCTTGAACGTGCATAACACCTCTTCTTGACTGTGGTCTATGTGTCGGTGATGATGTTGAGCGAGGAAGACGCGAGGGTCTGAAGTAAGTAGAAAGAGTCGCCCATCTTCGCGGAGGAGGAACGAGGACTGAGGATCATGTTTTGTTTGTTTGTTTGTCTAGTTGTCTCTGTTTCCGTTGTTCATTTCATTCCTTCCTTCTCACAAGATATACATGTCTGTATCTCTCCCGCCATGAATGTTCCCACCTGCTTGTTGTTGTTATATTCCGCGAAGGGTCTTCCCCGTCTGCAGCTGATAACGGTACCAGTATCACTACTATAGAGCTCCTTGTATGTTGTCTTCCTGTTTCTCTCTTGCCGCAGCGTATTATCGTATCGTCATCTCACACCTTCGTAGGTCAAGTCTCTAATCAACTCCCATCGAGTCGAGCTCGAGGTCAGGCTGCCTCGGACACTTTGTTTGCCTTGGATCCACCGGAAACTGCCAGAAGCTGATACCCACAGCAATGTCTTCAGACCCCAAGTCCTTCAGAGTCGTTGTCAAGAACATCGACATATGACGTGGGACGCCGTCGACACAAGGGGTGTCAGATCCTCCGATCGCGACCATAGGGCAACATTAAGCGTTGCCCATAAAAGGTGAGCCACATGGCGAACGGCACCAGCGGCATCTGCAACGAGATTCATAGCCCGCTCTCCTTGCCGGCACCGGCACTGCTCG
Source organism: Antrodiella citrinella (assembly GCA_004802725.1). Classification (NCBI taxonomy): domain Eukaryota; kingdom Fungi; phylum Basidiomycota; class Agaricomycetes; order Polyporales; family Steccherinaceae; genus Antrodiella; species Antrodiella citrinella. The sequence goes on from SGPM01000242.1 coordinate 42,400, forward strand.
TCCAAACGCGTCGTCGCGTCTTCGACTGTCCAACACAGTCGTCCAACGCGTCGATTCACGACGCGTCCAAGTCTTCCACTATCAACTTCCTCAGATGGCACATTACAGATGTAGATAATGTGCATAGTGCGATACCTTCTTCATTAATCTCCGTTGTTCATAATGTCTCTTCTCTATATCCTTCTCCTTCTACTTCTATCTCGACTAATCAGCAAGGTGAGTACATCATATGCCCGTGATACATACTATTTGATACTTACACACCATTAGCGCAACCCACTACAGTAATTCCATGTCCCGGAGCTCAATACCCTTGGACTCCTGGATCTCCATACCAGACATACATACCCCTTCCCAATACATGATCCCGATACTCGCCCCAAACCTGGCTACAACTTACTCAGCGTCGACGCGAAGACATCTACCATCCTCATTCGATCGTGGAAGTGTACGGGAAGTGCAACGATGGATACAGGGAGGGGGGATGTGTCTACGGGCGGAGGAATAGGGCAATGGATAGGTGGCCTCGGGGAGACTGGACTCGGCGACCAGCATAGCGTGAGCCCCTGCTCGGCCTGTGGAGGGGCGGGGGAATTGGTCGACGTCGTCACCCAGCGTGCCATGAAGGATCCAGATTGCCTGCAGAATCCGTTCTTAAGCCACATTCAAATGTGTGCTCGGCTAGACGAGGTGAGGCGCACGCTCAAGTATAAAGTTTTGGAGGTACGTTTCATTAGAAGTTGCAATTATTCACGCTGGTGACACAAATTATACAGCTGCTCGATACGAACAAGGCTTTGTCGCGAGTTCGCGTTCACGAAGAAACCTGGTCGTGTATTCTGGCCTTGGTCGGGACGGAAGATATTCCGGCTCTCAACCGTGTGTTTCGTGCTGCGAAGGAGGAGAATTGGAGTGCGGAGAAGTTGCTGGAGAAACTGCAGAAGGCTACGCGTGGCGAGTTTCGACCTCGTAGATTTAGGGAATGGGAGTTAGA
>SGPM01000243.1:0-18976 GCA_004802725.1 Antrodiella citrinella
CTGAACGTCAGGACGACGAAGTGAGAGTCGTAGAGTACATCAACCACCCTACGCTCTACTTCGAGGACGGCAACACCATCCTCAGCTGTTCCAGCACCTTGTTCTGCGTCCACCGCTCCATCTTGTCCAAGCACTCCACTGTCCTGAAGAATCTCTTGGACTCTCTCGATAAGAAGTCTCTACGCGGGTGTCGCCATTTCATAATGAAGGAGGGCGCTGATGATATAGAAGCTTTGTTGAATGTGATCTACGAAGGGCTGTGAGTCGTACCGCGTCCCCACAATAACTTCCTTCTCACGCCCCATTCTCATCGCTCAGTCGTGTCGACCTTCCCAATATCACCGTAGAGAGCTCTCCGCTCTTATCCAGCACCCTCCGGATGTGCACTAAATACAAAATTGAGCGTACGTGCATCGACATACTGCAACGCATCAAGCAAGAATGGCCGCGCCCGCTCGCAGACCACGACGCCAAGATGCTCGCCTCGCGTATCCAACAAGCCCGGAACGCGCCCTACATCCCACAGAACGGCGTGAACGTGCCGAACCCGCAATACGATGCGAACGCCGCGCTACAGGAGGACCTCATCATCCACCCGGGGAGCGTCATCTCCCTCCTGCGCGAGTGCGGGTACGACAGTCCTGTCGTCCTCGCCCCGCTGTTCTACGCGCTCAGTCGCGGGACGTGGCAGTTCGGCGGGTGCGCCGTCGGGCACCATATCGCCCCGCTGTCACACGCGGACGTCGAGAGACTCATCATCGGCGTGGAACGTCTGAGGACGTACCACGCGGATTTCGTCACCCAATTACCGAGTTTCCCCGCTCTGGTCGCAGCGCATAAGGCACAGTGCGAGGCGGGCATACGCAAGTATTGGGCGACGCTGGGACCGACCATGCTCAGGGCGACTTCTGGGAGTCGCCAGCCGATTGAAGACTGGTTCTCGGTCATCACCCAGGCGAGGGCGAATCCCAATATCTTGAGTTCATACTCGGTCTGTGCGGAGTGCGCGAAATTGGCACTGGCAGAGATGGATCGCCGGAGGGAGGCGTTGTGGACGAACATGCCGGCCTATTTCGAGTTGGAAGGGTGAACGTCTAATGGTTTCTACCTTCTTGTGACTGATCCTTCATCCTCTTGCGTTTGTTTTGAGGTATGCCTGTTAATTGCTTCTGGGGACTGACTGTGTACTATATTTTTTCTTGTTCATGCTTTGCTTTTCGGACTATGAAGATTTTGAGATCTGTGTATATCCGCGTTGTTATCTTATACATACATATCTGCCTCCCCGGGGGTCTCATGCTACAGCTCGTGAGTCGTTCATCTGGGTCATCTCTTCTGCTGCTGCCGCAGCCAATACGTGAAACACGCGTATGCGAGACAAGACGCGGCGAGTATCATAGCGATCATCGACCTTGTACTCAAAGTGGAGGTTTCATGCTCATTCTATCCACCCAACGCATCAGCGAGATGTCGTTGGAATCAAGAGGACGAGAAGAAGACGCGAATGGGGATAGCACAGGGACCGTAAAGTGGAGAGGGCCCATCCATTTGGACGTAGTAACTTGCGGTGGATGACCGCGCACCAGCAGGTATATAAGCACAGCGACAAGCGCAAGTAACCATGTCATGAGTAACATCTATGAGTTCAAACATGAGTGAATACGGCAATACGCTACTAGATGTAGAGACTCACTGCAAACCGTTCCAACTTCGTATGCCTCACTTCGTGTTGCGCCATCTCATGCTACCAGACCCATTTCAGTCAGCAGCGAACACCACCAATACAGAGTCAGCACACATACCGAGTGTTTCGTCTGCCCAGCATCGGTCATGACCCTCAGCTGCCGACACGAACCTGGCTCAATTGGCTGTCCAGGGTTCCATCCATGATGTTGTCGAGTTCGGTCCTAGCTGCATAGTACTTTGTCCAATTAGAAATGTTGCCTCCGGACGATTCCGCCGGCTGTTGAGCGAGTATTTTGTGGATCCTCGTGCTAAGATACCGGGGTCTCACCATCACATCATTGGTCGCGACCTCAAAGCTCCTAGCGAAGATCTTCCGACGAAATTGGACTAGTCGATAATATACGGGGGTAAGGGCAATCTCCATCTCTGGGACATACACATATACTGAGCCGGACTTTGCAGCGCATAGCGCAGCCCTCTGGGCTTCATCATCCCATCCTAATGCAGCCGACACGAAGTATGTGCGGAGGGGCGTGGAGGATATCAGGGGACGCATGAGATTCCGGAGCAGCTCGAGGGCGTGAGCCATCCGGTATGTCGCAGCGACGCGTATGAGGGAAAATAGGTCATCGGCATCGTCATCGTCGGAGGGTGGAAGTCCATAGCAACAGCGCAGTATGTCATACACCACAACCGCTTTCTCCGGCAGGTCAATAATCGAAGGAGATCCATCCTGTGAGGGAATAGTCCGAGACTCGAGTATCTCAGCGAAGTGCGTTGATGCAAGAGATAGAACGAGACAATGGGCTGGGAACATATACGAGTCCTCGGAGCGTACAAGAACATCTTGAGGGTTGCGGTGAAAGAAATCCGTGTTGGACCACAGGCTGAGTTTGTGAGACGGGTATTCCACCAAGAGTGTCTCTACTTGAGTCGATGCGGCGGTCTTGGCAGTAGCCGGCACGTTGTGGTGGGTGAAGCAGAAGTCAGGGGGAACCTTCCCTTCCGCTCTGAGATATTGTAAAAGCCTGCAGTACGCTCCCGCCGAAACGTTTTCCAAGACAGAGACGTGACGTAACTCCTGATGCCTGCTCTCGATAGTCATCGTCAACAAATGGTGTGCGGCAGCTCTCGCCTCTTCGTCCATATCCAGACCGCACGCGATAGCGAACACCTTCAAGGGGCGCTCCTGTATATTGGACATGAGGTTAGTCTTTGCCCTTTCCTTCACAACTGCTATGTCGTACTTCCTTCCCGCCTCCAGGAGCGATGCAGCCATATTGAGACTAAGTAGCGTCTTCGGCTGGGGTAGAGGATAGAGCAGGAGCAGGAGATTGTACAACACCGTACTGTCCTCGGTGACAGGGACAACAGGCGTGCCATCTCCTGTTATAACGTCATCCTTCTGATCGTCTCGTTGCTTCAACGAGAACATGTCGGAGAAGAAGGGGGATGCGATAGACAGAGTGATCTTGTGGCACGAGAATTTGACTTGATCGGAAGAGAGCAGGACCACGTCGCCGTCGGCTCGGTCGAATGGTGACTGTGCTTGAGTGTACGATTCCATGAACGACGATACGAAGATGAGAATGAGAATGAGACTCTTCAATTTTGTAGCAGTAGTGGCTGATCATGAGCATGAACAAACGCAGCGCAGCGCAGCAGCTTACTGCGGGTTTCGGCAATTCCCGAGTCACTATCCCACCAGGTATTGTCGTTCAGTTCAATGGACAACATTCAACCGGAACACGTACTTGGACAAGCAGCCATCCAATCATGCTTGACACTAAGGCAGGGTTTGTGCACGGCTGGCACCCGCTGAAATGGTGATATTTCTTCTGCTCCTCTTCTCGATTGGTGAGCAAACGACGAAGCTGTACCGTGATGAGAGTCATGGACATGCATATCAAGAATATCTTTGAGCACTCATTTTCGTGCAAATGACTTCGTTCGACCAGTTTGACTCATTTGGCTGCGCGCCGGATCGACTACAGTAAATTATACGGTTCATTTGCGATGTTACACATAATAATAATAATACACAATCGGAGAAATGTTGGCCTGTACGTAGCGAAAACCTGTCACATGGACACCGCGACATCAAGAACGAACCAGCTTAGGTTCGCATTGTGTCGCGCATACGACTTAGTTTGTATGATTTACCAGCAAATACCGCTTGCTCGGTCGTCTCGAGACAAATACACGTCGAAGGTGCACCAGCCTCAGAACGAACCCTGTGGCTTCGGGCTGCAGTGCTAATCTACAGCCACGTTTTTCGAAGAGAAGAGGGATCCCAGCAACGCAGCATCGGTGACCCGCGTGCGTCGTTACATGGCATAGCATGCCCGAGTCTGAGCAAGACAAGAAACACCGAGCAACCCCGTTCGCGTTAAGATTGTGGGTGAGAATACAAGGGACTTTGACGGGGTTGTCTGGGCATCCGTCTAAAGCACCTCAAGCGACGTGCACTGCAAACCATCCAGTGAGGCTCATGATCAGTCCTTGGGAACATAATTGACAGGAACAATCCACCGTGCCCACCCTGAACGATGACTGGTTCCCAAGAGAAGATGTATGATGTTATTTTTCATTGTTTATCTAGGTCACGCAATCCGACCAAACCCAGGTCAGAGGTAGTGATCGTGACGCACGGCGATGGGGTAATACAAGGACAGGGTGTGTGGCACGGGGTTCAATAAGCTCAGAGTGTATGGTTGTAGAATACATAGTCAAATTGATTTTAGCAGGGCATGTACTGGAGGGAAGCTGCCCAAGTGCGCTGTGTCGAACACATCACGCACCGTGTCGAACGAAACAAGCACCGTGTCGGAATGGACGCCTATTTCCAAATCGGGACATCGCAATTAAATTACAGCCACAGCATCTTTGTGGGTATGTAGAGTATATAATATGAGTACAATACATATCAAAGAGTCAATACATTACCAGAAACATCATATCTAATGTGTAGCACTGCTGAAGGAAGTATGCTATATCATCGCACATACCGGCGCTTATAAGCGCCGAAAATCGCGATGGGCTGCCTTAAGTTTTACACCACATTTATTGTTACGGCGAGGGAATACTGACGTTTTTATATACTACTATAATGACTACATATGCTCTTTCCATCGAAAATAGGACAATGTGTAGCATACTTGAAGCTAATTGAAGCTGCGGGCACCCAGCGCCTATAAGCGCCGACGGAAATTCAAATTTCACACGCGACACCTGTCGATTCAGACACACCGCAGGCGCCTGTCGACACGGTGCTTGATTCGTTCGACACGGTGCTTGTTCTCGGCTCGTGGTGCCAGATGGCCTGCCTGCAGCAGGCGACCGTGTTGCAGCACAAATACATACTCTGCGACCCCGACTCCGACCTTGTATTTACAACGATAACTCATGTCATAAAGATGCAGTTACACTATGCTTTGACCCCCCCGGCAGAAGTTTGCGAATACATCGGCGAACATTCAATACATGGGGCTAGGTCAGAACACGAAAATACCGATGCTTCAAGTCACTGTAATGATATTGTGGTCCCGCGGCAGCGCCTCGCTGGACCTATGTATGGATTTCTATCGATCTTGGCGTTCTTCTGAGGAAGAGTTATCTTGGACTGCGTGGTGGCGATGAGAGCTCGGAATCAAAATGGACCCAATGCGAAAGTACATATCAAACATATCAGAGTGCTGAGAAACGCAACATGCTCCAATGACAACTTTGCCGCACCAGTGCTGGCGCCACGCTAGGGCATTTTTGAGTCTATCGAGCGGTGCAACACGTATTTTCTGCGGTCTTGTCATCATAGAGAGCAGCGCACAATATCTTCAATGAACATGGATGACGCACTATTGCACGGACATGAAGTCCTATTATTATCTCCATTGCTCTCTTCGGACGTAGCTTTTAGGCCTGTCATCGTGAACGTGGAAGAAAGGCCACGGTCCAATATCGCTATAGGACAGTGACAGTACATGGGCGACGGCAGCGTCGGACGGTTGATCCATTCGCTTTCCAAATAGGCACTATTCTCATTGTCTAGATGACAATTCGTGATGTCGGTAGCGATCTTTATGCAAGGATGGCAAAGACGCCTGATTCCTGTGATCAAACTTAAGATTAGAGGGTTCGAATGCAATCGGGTAGTTACTACGAGCAATTGACATCGCTCCGAATAGCAGAGCATTGATTGACTTGCCTCTCTGATGAGTTCGCGGGCGATTGCTTTTTAGAGAAGTCGCGCATCGCACTCTAGAGCATTGCGACCGTAATCGGATTCGTGGGCGTTCCTGACATGCGTTGATACGGTAGAGTATTATACCATGCAATGCCATCCGGAGCTGCACGACATGCAGCGATTGACACGGCTTGGACGTAGACATATCACTGTGGGGACGAAGATCGAGTCAAGTGATTCTCTTGACGTACCATGGCAAAGATAATCGTTGGGACATGGTGCGAAAGCGAGCGTCGCAGCGGTATCCCGTATAATACGGATTCATGGCTGAACATAGTCATCAATAGTGTTCTTCTCGGGAGTTTGACATACCGAAAGAAAACCGGCGGGATTACCGCTGGAAAGGACCGAAGGATATCGCAATGGGTGAATTGAACGCGGTCAGGCACTCGTACCGCATGGGAAACAGACAGAGGCAGACAACATAAACGGAACACACACGCGTGACTGAAACGTCACATAAGTCACGGAAAGTCACAGGCAAAGTAACACCGCGATCCCGATCTGCGGTTGCAACTCTCGCGTCGACGACGACAATCTTCATCTTTCACCACCAACAGCTTGCGAGGAGATTCAACGCGGGATGTTTGCCGTGTCAACAGGAGGTCGAATGTCTGGATCAGAACCGAAACCCGGCCTCTCAGCTTCTCGGGATGCAGACGGTAGTGTCTTGAAGAATAGCCAAAGATGGAGGGACGGTGGTAGCCGACGGGCGTTGAGTTGGGTTGTTGGCTGCCGGAGCCTTCTTTCCTTCTCAACCAGATCAATGTATCTCGGAACAACATGTACATGACCTCTCATTCTCAGTCTGCTACGATCCGTACTTCCTCAGCGGTTCCTGTGCGGCCTGCTTTCTCTGCACTCAAATTGGCGACATGTCGCGATTGCACACCAGCCCATGCTTTCGATATAAAACAGACCCTTCGTTTCGATTATCTGCCAACAGTCCTGTCCGATACACATCCTCCCTCTCAGGTCGTTCTTACCCTACTGCATATACCTTTCTAGGCAATCTACATTCGCCAATCCTATAACTACTCCTTCCTCCAAAACTCATCGTCAGTCTTCCCCATCCCCATCCTTTCTTCTCGGTGCTGACCACTTCGTCGTCTTTCAGCTCCAGTACTTCAACTCATTAATCTTCATCGCCATGTCTGCCTTCCAATCCCACTGCCACGATCTTCTCGTTCTCGATGGGCAGGGTACCGCTGCTGCCTCCTCGCCTCAAATTATCACGCTTGCTCTCCACGATGCTCAATCACCCCTCGGTTCTGTCATCCTCGCCGCTTGCTACCAGGCCTTTGTCCAGGAATACAACTCTATTTCTGCCAAGGAGCAAGCTACCACCGGCTTCCAGTTGTCTGTCGTCCATGACCCCACCACCTTCCTGTCTCATTCCCTTGCTGCTCGGCCTAATGCCGTTTCCGCCAATCTGTCCCTCTACCTTACACAGTTGCTTCGCTATATTGCTCACCTCAACCCTATTTCATTTAGTTTGTCCGACTCTTGCCGTGAACACGCTTTGCTCGGGTTTTCGACTGGCATGTTCGCTGCATCTGTCATCGCCTCGGCAGATTCCGTGTCATCTTTGGTTTCACATTCGGTGGAGGCCTTTCGCTTGGCCTTTTGGCTCGGACTCCGAGCACAACAGTACGCAGAGGCCACTTTAGCNGGTGCTGATATTGCTCNGTNCTCTCCCTGGAGTCTCGTCGTATTTNGCGCCTCTAGGTCAGAGTTGCAGCGCTCCGTCGACAAGTTCACCAACGAGCAGGTACGTTGTTTGCCAATTCACATTTCTTCTTCTGTGTGCTGACTCAAATATGATTCAGCCNCTTCTTCCAAAGGTGTATGTGACCGCCGTNACTAACGCCACCTGTATCTCGGTCTCGGGCAGACCTGATAGCCTGAACGCCTTCCAACAAAATTATCTACCTCGCAGTGCTACTNTATCGCGCCACGCTGCTATTCATACTCTCTACCACTCGGCCGACTTGGTCCANGTAAAGGACCAGGTTATGGCTGATATTCATNGTCAAAACATCCAGTTCCCCACGTATGCCTCCCTTCAGCGCCCTCTCTGCTCCCCCGTATCAGGAAGCTGGATCTCTGCCACCAATAGCACTGCTTCAGGATCCTTAGCCGAGGATGTCGTGGACATGACAATCCTGTGCCCAGTGAACTTTGATTCGGTGATCGACCAAGTGTCACGCGAACTCTCAGTGGCACCCGTCACATCTACGCTCATCAATGTCGGGCCCGGCAANGCTCTTGCGCGNATCGTAGCNCGTTCCCTTTCGGGTTGTCAAGTGGAAATGGTTGACTGGACATCCACCACCGCCACCGANGTTCCACCTTCCCTGAAGGGTCAGTCTCAAACAAGGGAGCCGATTGCTATTGTGGGGATGGCCTGTAAACTCCCTGGCGCCAACGACACATCGGGTCTCTGGCGCGTTCTTGAGGAAGGCCTCAACACGGTCTCTGAGGTAAGCATTTACAACGAGTTCCAGCATTGGTTTCAGNACTGAATTTGCTTGGCAGATACCTGAGGACCGCTTCAATGTATCCGACTACACTTCACGCCCAGGATCCAAGCGCTCGCTCAAGACGCGTTTCGGGAACTTCATTGAAAACCCAGGANCTTTCGACAATGCTTTCTTCCGAATTTCACCAAGGGAGGCGCGTAGCATGGATCCTCAGCAACGCCTCCTNCTTCAAGTCACGTATCATGCGCTCGAAAATGCGGGATATGTCCCGGGATCCACGGAGACCTTCAACCCCGACACTTTTGCGACGTACGTNGGAGTGGCGACCAACGACTACGTACAAAATCTACGTAACAACGCCGACGTGTATTACAGCACGGGTATGCTTCTNCATTGGATTCAGTTAGAATTTCAATTGACCTCTTCGGTGATGCAGGTACTCTCCCCGCGTTCTTGAGTGGCAAGATCTCGTATGCGTTTGGATTCAGCGGACCATCTATGGTCATTGACACCGCATGCTCTTCTTCCATGGTCGCCCTCTACCAAGCCTGCCGTGCTCTCAATAACGGAGACTGCAGTGCAGCCGTTGCTGGAGGCGCCAACGTGATCACGAGCCCCGATGNNAGTTCATCTCTCTCAGCTTCTGANCCCAGGCTGACGGGTATACCTGTAGATGTACATAGGGCTGGATCGCGCTCACTTCCTCAGCTCGACGGGGCAATGCAAGCCCTGGGATGCCTCTGCTGACGGTTACTGCCGTTCTGANGGATGTGCCATGTTCGTCCTGAAGCGTCTCTCGGACGCAATCGCGGAGAAGGATAACATCCTGGGTGTCATTCGTGGTATCGAAGTCAATCAATCTGCCAACGCTGAATCCATTACCCACCCCCACATTCCAACTCAAGTTTCTCTCTTCGACAAGCTTGTCTCCACNACTGGAGTGAACCCTGTGGATATCAGCGTTATCGAGGCACATGGCACAGGTAAGTCTCGAGCCATGAGGACATGCGTCATACTCGTTCTGACATCTAATGGCATNGATCAGGTACTAAGGCTGGCGACCCNACCGAGATTGAAAGCATCAGAACCGTTTTCGCACGCAATCGTACTCCGACCAATCCTCTTCACTTGACCTCCATCAAGGCGAACATTGGACATGCTGAGGCGGCGTCTGGCGCAGCGAGTCTGGCCAAACTCGTGTTGATGCTTAAGCATCGCGCGATCCCTGCAGTTATCTCCCTCAAGCAGCTCAACCCCAGTATTCCCGACCTTTCNCTCGATGGGACGCGCATAGATACAGAGTTCACACAGTGGACNGTCCCCGGNGATTCCAAACGTCTCGCGCTGCTCAACAATTTCGGCGCCGCTGGCTCTAACGCCGCTCTTATCCTCGAGGAGTCTGCTGCTCCCACTCCCTCTGCTGAGCGCACCGCGAACGCCTTTGTNGTGGGCATTTCAGCAGAGAGCGAAGAAGCCATCGAGACCCTGCGGTCAGCATTCATTGAACGGATTGATGGTGGCGGAAATAGCCTATTGGCAGATGTCTCCTATACAGCCACGGCCCGCCGGCAGCTCCACACTTATCGTTTGGCAGGGTCTGGCCAGTCGAGGGAAGAACTCACACAGAGCCTCAAGGCAGCTCAAGTCGTTCACGTTAACGAGTCCNGTGGCAAGACAGTCTTCCTCTTCTCCGGGCAAGGCGGCCAATATGCGGGTATGGGTGCTCGCCTCTATGAGACCATTCCGGTCTTTCGTCATATCGTGGANGACTGCCACGCGAAGCTTGTCTCCTGGGGATTCACAGGCGTTGTTGATGTCATTCGCTCACTTGATGGCAGTGATCATGATACGCAAGCGTTTCAATCAGCCGTGTTCGTCCTTGAATACGCCCTGTGGTCTCTTTGGACGTCTTGGGGTGTCACCCCTGATGCAGTTGCGGGGCACAGGTGTGTTCTGTCTGTTTGCGTTTTGGGGTCATATCGTCAGCATAGAATTAACTAACGTTATATCTCTATAGCCTGGGTGAATATGCAGCTCTAGTCGCCGCTGGCGTTCTCTCGTTGGACGATGGTCTCAAGCTCGTGGCCGGTCGGGCTCGTCTCATGATCGAGAAGTGCGAACAGCACCAGACGGGCATGCTGGCAGCCAAGTCTAGCCCTACCACCATCTCTCAGCTGATCGGTAGCAGCAAGACATTCGACAAATTGTCTATTGCTTGCTTCAACAGGTACGCACATTTCTGTCGGACGGACGTCATAGTAAACTGATAAATGCTTGACAGCTCCGCGGATTGTGTGGTTGCGGGCAGCCTCGTTCAGCTCAAGACTTTGCAGTCTCAGCTGAAGAGTGGCGGCACCAAATGCGTTCTCGTAAACGTGCCGTTTGCGTATCACTCGGACGCTATGGCGCCGATCTTTGACGACATATCCCAGCTTGCAAGCACGGTCACGTTGTCGGCTCCGATCATTCCTGTGTTGTCTAATGTTCACGGATCCGTGGTTGTCGCTGGAGATGCATCGGTGTTCAACGCGGAATACTTCGCACGCCATTGCAGGGAGCCTGTTAGATTCGAGCAGTGCATCCAAGAACTCCTGGCTCAACCGGACTTCACGACTGTGACGACATGGATTGAGATCGGGCCTCACCCTACTACCCTCCCGATGCTGCGTTCCATGCCGTCTACCTCCCAGCAGTCGTCGTATCTTCCTTCCCTTCGCAAGAACGCAAACGACTGGCAGGTCTTGTCGGCTTCTTTGGCGAGCCTCTACTGCACACACGCCTCTCTTCAATGGCGCAAGGCCTTTGCGGACCTCTGCCCCGGAGCCGTCCTTACAGACCTCCCAGCATATCCTTTCGCGCAGAACAACTACTGGGTTGCGTTTGAGGAGGATTCTCCCAAAGAGGTTCAGCCTGAGGTCTCCGCACCCGAAGCACCGAACTTCTCCCTGATCGACAGCTGCGTCAATATGCCGTCTGCGGGGAGCAAGGATCCTGCTATCTTCCATACGTCGATCGCCACCGTCGCTCATCTTATCGAAGGCCACAAGGTTTCGGGCTTCGGGTTGTGCCCCGCATCTGTGTACGTCGAGATGGCCAGCGCAGCTGCTCAGGTGGTTCTTGAGCACGCCGGGTCCATGCCTACCGGGTCTCTGACAAAGCTCAGCGGTATTACCTTCTCAAACCCGCTCGTCTACTCTCCAGACGTCTCCCGCACGATCAGGATTGAAATCAGCCTCTGTCCTGCAGGCGAGCCGCACACTGGCACATTCGAAATCAGCTCGTACCCAGCTGACCAGCCCAACAAGTGCCAGGCCCACTGCAGCGGCGCCTTCGACCTGGCTTCTGTCGCGTCTTCCACTTCCAAGTTGGCGCTGTCCGGCACCATGGTCCAGCGGCGCAAGAAGTCTGTTCTCAACGATAACGGCTCTGAGACTTTCCACACCCGGACTGCCTACAATGTCGTTTTCTCCCGCATCGTCGCCTACTCCCCGCTCTACCATACCATGAAGACGATCACCATCGACTCAGACGGCAACGATGCTTACGCAGTCGTGCAGCTTCCGGCAGACGCTATTTCTGGCGATTATGTCGTCAACCCCATCTTCATGGACACTCTCCTGCACGCGGCGGGCTTCTTGATCAACCTTAACGCAGCCAATAACGAGGCTTTCATCTGTGCTCAGGTCGACAAGATTAACGTTGTCCCAGAGCTGATCAAGAATGATGCCACTTACGGCGTGTACTGCAGCATCGGTATGCTGTCGGATACGATGGCTGTTGCCGATGCCTACGCAGTTGACCTTGCTCAGGGGACCGTCGTAGCCCACATGAAACGCTTGCACTTCCGTCGTCTCAGGACGGCCGGCTTCAAGAGTCTTCTTTCTTCCGCAGTATCTCGTTCAACAATCGTCTCCTCCTCATCCGGTGTCGTTACCCCATGTTCTGTCGAGTCTGGTGCCACGCTCCTCGAAAATGACCCCCCAGCCAATATCCCTGACACCTCTGCGCTGATGGAGAAGCTCAAGGCGACCATGGGCTCGGTACTTGACATGAGTCCCAAGCTACTCGGAGAAGATCAGGAACTGGAGCGTCTTGGTTTGGACTCCCTCATGTCTATTGAGGCTCATCATGCTCTTTCCACGTCCCTGAATATCCCGCTACCCGACAACCTTTTCGTGACAGCGAAGAGCATCCGAGATCTGTTCGAGACGATCTCCCAGTGCACTGTTTCCCAGGTTCTTCGTGCTGACCTCAAGGCAACGCTTTTCCCCAAGCCGATTGCGCCGTCCACGCACGTCTGTCAGCCTGCCCCTCTGGCTGTGCAGCTGCAGTCTTCCCCTGTTGCCGCGTCCACGATCAAGGACATCATGGCTTCCGTCTTGGATATGCCTGCACACGATCTCCGTGATGATGTCGACTTGGAACGTCTTGGGCTCGATTCACTCATGTCTATTGAGGCTCATCATGCGCTCTGCTCTGCACTCAAGATGGAGCTGCCTGCAGATATCTTGCTCACGTGCAAGACTATTCGAGACCTTCAGGCCGCCGTTGCACCAACGCCGGCCCCAGCACCGCAGCTAACAACTGTCGTCGAGACTTTTGGCACCGAGATCAATCCGATACACATCCAGAGCTCCGAGCACACTGATCGTGCCCCCTTGTTCTTGATCCACGACGGCGGCGGACTTGCCAGCCAATACAAGAAATTGGGGGATTTAGATCGTCCTGTGTTTGGCATTCACAACCCGAAGTTTGCAGCAGGTGGCAGATGGGAGGGTGGCATTGTCGAGATGGCTTCGCATTACTCCGGCCTAGTGCAGCAGCAGCTCAATGGAGGAACTGAGTGCCTCTTAGGTGGTGCGTCATGTTTCATATGTTTCCTTGCAGTCAGCCGTCTGACATCATTTTCACATTAGGCTGGTCAGTCGGCGGTGTCTTGGCCTATGAAATTTCGCGACAGCTCGCCAGCGCGGGGATCAATGTATCCGGTCTCATCCTCATCGACTCGCCTTATCCCCAGACTGTCAGTACTTTGACTGATACGGTCATTGACGCCGTCTTCTCCATGAAGGGCAAGGGACCGAGCAAGCTACGCGACCTCGCTCGGGACAACATCAAATCCCTCACTCGGTCTCTCGTTGCATACGACCACACCGCGTCTCCTGCACACCACTTCCGTGCGCCACCGGCCATCATGCTGGCGTGCAGTGAGGGCGTTGACGTCTCACGTATTGATAGCGGCTCGACGAAATGGCTGGCGGACCGCAAGGATCTGTCCAACATGGTCGTCGAGTGGGAAGACGCGCTCAACGCCAAAGTCCCCGTGCTTGAAATTCCCGGAAACCACTTTGAGATATTTGAGTCTCAGAATGTACGTCTTCTCCGCTTTTCACGCTCTGATTACGGATGCTGACCAAGACTCTTCTCTCAGGTCTCACAAGTCACACAAAAGCTTAGACAAGCCCTCATCATGCTTGCTTGAATGATTTCTTTCCACGACTGGTGTATCGCAAATATCACGTATTCTTTTCATCTCGTAATTGCTTTGTTCCATTATTCGCATGTAATACCTCTGGAAAGAACACTTTCGTACATTTATCGTTATTCTTACTCGTCTTGCTTCTGTACAGTATAGCCACATAGATATTCGCCTACATGCACACCAATGAATCGTTTTTCTCAAACTTCCTCCACTGCTACGAATTTACATCGATACATAGCTCGGACTGAATGGAAAGCTGCAATCGAATACAAACACTCAACCAATCACTCCTGCTTTTCCCCAAAATTCCAGCGCGTCCTTGAACAGAATCAATATCCATCGTCATCATCTCCGCGCAAGTTATCTGCTAGATCTATGTCGACAACTTCCACGGAGAGATGACAAATCGCGACGGGATCTGGACTGTCGTCCACATCGTCGCCGTGAATGCAGATTACAACACGACGAAGCGAGCCTTTACGCAATGGTCAGTGGCTGCAACGCTTCAGTTTGCCATGATGCATGCATTCACCCACAGTTCGTGTAGGATCAGACAAATGGGAGGCGTTTCGGGGGAAAAGGGCCTGGGGTACCACTAACGCACGAAGTGGGGAGCGTACTTCCGTGGGTATGCACAACTGCCGAAGAGATGTCAGGACAAGGAGAATGGATGACCATGCCTCGAACTCTTCATCATCGACCTCATATTCGTCTATCCACCACAAGGATACAACGTGTTTTAAGGACGGAATGAGTTCCAGCCGACATGTTTTCAACATCGCGAAATCGACGGCGAGGAGCGCAGGAGCGGTCGCTCGCCCGAGCCCGCGAGACCAACAATCTTTATGGTGGACCACGGTTCTGTTTGCTCCGAACACATCCTGAGCCTACGAAGTTGGCCAGGTTCCTCGAAATGGTCCGGGTTGTTTGAGAAGACATCGCAAATTGGTTCTGCAGGTGATAGAGGCTTCAAAGATAGCCATGACGCCAGGCTGCACTCGGATATAGGAGAATATAGAGCACACACACCACCCGCGATGACTCGCTTCCTCGCCTGCAGGAGAAAATACATTGGCAGAAAGCTACATATCATTGTCCATTATGCGGGGTATCTTACAGAAACATTATGTAGGTCATGAAAGTCGTGTAGGCAGCCTCGCGAAAAAGTGAAAACAAGGTCCATGGAGAGGCAAATCTCAGCCGTACATCTTGTACGACGGGTTTCCATCGTGGTAGTTTCCGTCCATAGAATCGTCGAGCTCTCTCGATGTGGGAACGGTCGTCCCGACGACGAGATAGATGATCACGACGACGAGCTCGGCAGCGACAGACATGCCCAAATAGATCTGCCACGAACCAGTCGTGGTGCTGAACTTGGACAATGTGTTTGTCGCGACAGGTGTGGCTGATGAAAGCGACGTAGGGGCAAAGCTGGAGAGGACAGAGTAGGCGGTACGGAGGAAGAGGAAGGGTATGGAAGCCGATATGCCCAAAAGCATCTGCAAAATTCCATGAGCTGACTGACTCAGATTAAATGAAACAAGTAGAAGGAACTCACCGAACGCCTGCGTGGCATGATCTGTCCTGCTTGGATCCAGAACCAGAAGTGCATGAGCGTGATGAGTCCGAACAACGCAGCATACACGATGGCGCCGATGTGGCGGTATTTCTCCGCAGCATTAACCGCATCGGTCGTTTTTGCGTCTACTAAATCGACGCCGCCGATGATCGTGAGGATCATCGCCACGGAAGCAACCAGCGCCAACACGCGCAAGATGATGAAGGTGAATCTATGGTTTTCTTGGAAGCGACCTTGACCACTGCAAAGAGACGAATGGTTAGATGATCATCAAAAAGGAGCAAGACTGTGGCGTACACTGTATTCAGGAAACCAATGGTGGCCATCATAAGTGGCGATAGGCCAACATTATCGAGGATAAAGTATGTCTCTATGAGACCGGTGCTGGGATTTGCCATCAGCTCTGCCGCAATGTGTGTGCCGCTTCCTACGACGCGTACTGTGTTGTCTTGTGAGTGATACAGTTTATGTGACGAAAAAAAAAAGTACTCACCAGCCGACAGTATGAGGAGGAAGACCCAACCTGCTTGTCGTTTGAAACCATGTCGGAGTACGAGGATGACGGAGAGTATCAGACAGGGAATGTATACGACCAGTACGCCGGCGGCAATGTCGCCTCGGGAGTCAAGTTTTGCCATCAGTGTCTTTCAGAAAGTGTGAGGTATGTGTAGAAAGGGAGTCGATGAGTAGATGGAGGACTTGATTGCGAGTTTTTCAGTGCTCTGATCGCTATGCCTCTTATACTGCCAAGTAGTGGACAGACGCCTAAACGGCTAAACCCAATGTCAGCAAGGACTGTCACAAACCGCCTATTGCACCGAACAAGCGAAAAAGCTGCGCAAAAGACTGCAAAGGATCTATTGAAATTCGCTACCAGTGACATCAGTGCATGATCTTGCATGATGCCCCAAAGATGGTGCATGCACAGCCAACGTACCGTCGGTCGCCCTGTCGAAAGTGGGGTCCAGGACCGGGCTATTCTCTGCTATCCGTCACGTCTCCCTTCGTTTGCAGGCCTCTGATCCGCATGGAGGCCGGGTGCGTAAAGTGAATGAGTCTTTTTTTCAGAGAACGTCGCAGCATCTGCAGGCGTAGTTGCATAGCTTCTGTGAAGACAATGCACCTTTTTCGACACCGGACGCTATCGTGCAGGGATCGTAATAAAAACTGTGGTCCATCTTCGAGTAGTTTTAGAGTGAATAGCGCTCTCATCTGCCGAAATGATTCGCCTGACGAGATAAGAAACCACGGCAAGACGATTCAGAGCAAAAGAAAAAGAGACGATGGTGACGGTGTTCAAGTTGGACCCACACGTATCGCGGTTATTGGCAGAGGCCGCCGGCTCGGCAAACCATGCCGTACCGGCCCACCACCAGGCCTCGCAGGGAACGCCTCGAACTTGAACCTGCCTCCGATGAGACAGGATCTGCTCGTCCGGTCTGACAAACTTTGGGCGTAGTGTTATTGAGTTGGTATTGCAGAAGGGACGATAATGAAGGATGTAGACAAGACAAATACGATCTTTCCGTCCTCTGCGCGCTGATAAGCACGTCGTCATGATCCTCTTGGAAAGTTTNTTTTTTGCCTTTCTGCCCTTCTGCTTTTCGCTTGCGTGAGCATTGTCTCCTCGGACCCATGTCAACTCTGACGATTCGTTCTGAGCGGCAGAGGCTTCACGGTTTGACTGTTCTCCGTTCTCCGCCACTTCCGTGGATGTCGCAAAGCGACGCTTTATCCTCGGGACGATCTACCTCGCTTCAAAGCCTTCAACNTCGCGCATAGCACGGTCATTATNCATTGTCGCCNGAAGTTGGANCGCACAAATGAGAGACGACGCCACTGGACCCTCCGCCAGGTTTGNAGCATCTGACTATCTGATTCNAAACCACGCGCTCAGCCACTTCTTTATNGTCGTGACATACCCATCTGGTACTGTCGTTAAGTATCTGCAAGAACTGCAGGCCGTTGCTGTCGCTGCTATGGTGCTAGCGATCACAAGACGGTCTACTAGGTGAGTTCCGTTTTCAGAGTGCCTTGTTACGCGCACCATGCTGCTCAAAATTNCATGCTCCAAATTCATTCCCTTTTGACCAACTCTGGATTTGCTGCTGGGAGACCTTGTCGTTGAGAGAANGTGGAAGAGTGAGAGAGATCGTGCTGAAACATTTCATTTTGGAATATCAGATTCTTTCGAGTCTCGAGGCCAGCAGCATCTACAGAACGACCTCATCAACGTCANCATTCTCTCCACATAGCTTGAACATCCGTGATTCAATGGCTTCTCCTATGGTGCCATCCCTGCGATTACACAGGTAAGCTGACTATGCCGCGGAGCGGAGAGAACCGCAGCTCACAAGTTCCCGTTCTTGACTAATATCCCTCCCACCAAACAGGACTGGCATGTAGCAGACATTCGAGCGCTGCCACTTCGCGCCATCGCGGTCTGTATCCGTTCTCGTAATCCCTGATCTCGAGGATCGACAANACCACCACTTTCTCCCCTACCTTCTCTGTGAACCCTGTCGGACACACCTCTGGGTCGTCCTTGAGTGTTTGGGTCAAGCGAGCTTCTACGCACATGGGCCGACATCCGCTCTCCAAAATGGCAGCCCCCACATTCTTCGTCAGCTCCATAGCAGCGTCAAAATCATGGGGGGTTCCGTCTGGAAATACATTTGCGCGATCTTCATGAACTGTTCATCCGTCACGTAGAACCCATAATAACACGCATCGGGTGGGACAGGCCCAAGATCACAGGGTGAGGTGAACCACTGAACACATTCTTTCATGTGCTTGTCCGACGACTTGATATGTTGGATCGTTTCCGCACTATACAAGTGGGTGAACAATTCCTCTATCTTTTCAAGCTCAGCCTTCGAAACACCGTANTTGTNCTCAGACTCGGAGCTTTTGGGGCGGGACACGGAGACGTTTTGGTCCGGGGAAGCCTGTCGGTAATGGGTGTTCAGCATTGGCACGGCTACAAGCAAGCAGATGCTACGCACATCTGAGGAGGTGATGTCGGTCATATGGTCATGTCTCTCTTCGAGTGAAGTCATATTGTATACGTATCTTGAGTTGAAATGGAATGAGACCAANAGCGTTACTGTGCACGCCTTTTATACGTTGTGACCCAGCGCGAAAGAAACTCGAGCTGCCAACGTGTCATGCCACACCTCAACTATGTTGCCACAGAGACGTAAACACCAGGACGTGCCCGGAAGGGTNCAGNGCGTCTTGCAATCACGAGAGCCTTGCAGCGACTCGAGTTGTAGAGTGAAATCGAGTCACACCAGGGTGCCACGATTCAAGTTTGAGGAATCTGCGCGTCAAGAGGGCGTAAAACGTAAAAGCAAGGGAGGATGAANGNCTTACGAGCTTTTCCGCTTGNAGTCAGTCCCTCGACGTCGGATACGTGAAACTTAAAAGAGCGGGTCTNNCTTNNNTGCNNCNNGCCNTGACCNCTNGNNGTTGCANNNGNCCNNGATNNGCTGNAANNNNGG
>SGPM01000243.1:19282-43167 GCA_004802725.1 Antrodiella citrinella
ATCNNNNATGCNNNTATGCGACCCAGAGAGTCAGGAGGAGGATCACATCCATCGGNCTGAAGACTGGCTCTTATCGCCCGACGGTCTGCCTTTCGTTCTANCACTGAGGTTTACGAGGGGAAGACCAGCGACGCGATCACCTTGCATGCACCTCTCCAGAATATCGGAGGGCATGTCAAGGAGCTCTCTTTCGATGNTTCAAATTCTCGCTACTTCTCTAGACCCTTGGTGATGAGCCAATTCCGCGAGATCTTCGAAATTTTGTCTTCCCTAGTGTGTCAGGCGGAAGGTGAGTCGTTGAGCTTGATAGCNGCGTGAAGCTGAGCTGACATTGAGCGTGGATGTGTCTGGGCGGCGAGATAGAGTTATATCGACACTGGCAGGAAGTCTGTCTTACGTGTTCACGAACTCGTCCTGCGCGACGCCGCCTTGGCCGTGTCGCACGTCCAGAATATCCATTTCCAGATGTTTCTATTNATGTTGCTCATAACGAATTTGANNACCGTTCTTCGGTGGTTCGTCCTCACGTCTATATTNTACCTTTACGACATTCATATTGACCATGNTGCTTCGTCTCTTCGTCTCTTCGTCTATTCACAGGACACTCNAACGACTGGACCAGTCCGAACCCGAAACGGGCATGCTTTAGACACGTCTCCGGANCGATTTTACCGCTTCCTTCTGGTTCNTTTACTGTTCAACATCTTCATGGGGTGCCGAGGAGGACTTGTGACTATCCGAGGTGTAATATTAGTATTATTACTGACTCATTAGCATCCCGTGGACTTCTACCATTGTTTTGAGGTGATCTGATTCTCGTGGCGAAGGGCTGAGCGCAGCAGTTGATGAGAAGCGAACCTTGTTTTGGGGTTAGGGTCTGTCTGTTATATAAAGTGGTACGTCCCGGTCTTTCTGTCCTTTGTTGTCTTCTCTGACAATCTACTACTACAGACACACACACGACTCTAATCATGCCGGTTGTCTCGCTCAGTGCGGACCAGACTGCCAAGAGGTTTGGTGTGCATAAGGCGATCACGAACTTCCCGTCGTCGCTCACCCCACAAGAGGAGGCGAACGTGAAGGTCGTGTTGGAGTACATGGAGGTACGTGTTTTCCACCCCTCTTCCACCGCTGCTCTTGTTTACGGGACTTGCGCATTACGTAGATTGCATACTCGCCAAAGAACAACAAAGGCGCCTCGTCGGTGAAGCACTTGTGCGCACCGGGAAACACCTTCGCTGCACCTTCCACGTTCCCGGAAGCGGACTCTGCAGAGGCCTACTCAGACTCGCACGCGCGCGTGATGAGCTCTCTGCAGGACTTACATATCGTCCAATTCGATGTGGTCGTCGCCAAAGGTCCGTTTCTTCCGTCCTCTCCGAGAGGACACTTCCTCGTCGTCGTTGTTAATCGTCCGTGAACAGAGAACTTCGTGAGCCTCCGCTACACAGCGACTGGCTCGCATATCGGGGAACCGCACAGCGGGATCGCGGCGACAAGGCGCAAGGCGGAATGGACAGCTGCGGGGAATTTTGTGATTGATGAGCAGAGCGGGCTGATCCAGCATTGGTGGAAGGATTGGGATAAGATGAGGAGTGAGTTTTCGTTCTTTAGTGTTGGTCTTGTGGCTGATTTTTCGGTGTAGTGTGGAAGCAGCTTGGATGGGTGAGGCCCGATAACGACAGCGTGGAGTTCACCTGAGAAAGCTTGTGTGTGACTTGTTGAAAGATACTAGTAAGAAACGAGTTGTATGAATCAGGTATGCCTATGTACAGTTTATGTCAAACTCTCGTATCGTGTATGTAGCATACGGAATGACAGTATGTTCTGAACAACGCTGACCCTGACAGCACACCATTCAATGATATTGGCACAGAGTGAGAGACTGAGTACATTTTTGTAATCTTACTAGTCCAGGGAAAGAGACAATGTTGAACGACATGGCATGATACGCTCTCTCGGCGGCAGATTGTTGCTTCACATTGATATCATTACAGTACTAGAGAGAGTCCGCCCTGTCCAACGATCCGAGTCCATTCTTGCTCATCATATCTGACAAATCAATGTCCCGCTGGAACTGCAACGGGCTTTGATTCACGATATCGATCCTCTGGGATCTAACACTGGCGATATCGAGCATGGTTTCGCGATATATCCGACAGGACAGTGCATTTTGCATCGCAATGGTTGGGATGATGAATATGGAGTGGAGGACATTGGGTACCGTTGGTGTGGTCAGCATGACGACCACGAGTATGTTGAGTACCACGGTCGCACTAAGTTGATCTAGTTTAGTCTAGGCCAAGGGACGCAGTTGAAGATGTACTCACAGAAAGTACTTCTGTCCATGCTGTAGCACCGCTTTCGAGAAGCGTGGAAGACCGTCTCCGCGCAGTAGAGACAGCAAACGCGATACATATGACGTCTCCGCGGCGAGGTCTTGACTAACCATGCCCATTCTCCAAGTAATCAGTACGAATACGAGGGTGTCGAAGACGGTGGTAATGGAGAAGGGGACCACGAGAGATCCGAACCATCCCACGCGCTCAGCGATGCAGAAGTCGGTAGGACCGATATGACCAAATATGAGGGAGAACGGTACAGCAATGGACGTCCCGAGTGTTGATGTCCAAAGGATACCGGTTATTGCAGCAATAACTCTCGACCGGTCATAGACAGCGAACAGACGCACGACGAAGAGGAACGAGCCACCAGCGGATGCAACTGCCATAGACAAGCACATGAAATATTTGAGAATGTTGCAGTGGGTGGTGGGTGTGACTGAGAATATTCATCAGTGGATACGCAAATTGGCAAAGCTGTTCGACGACTCACTTTGCACAAGGATCGCTGTGACGATGGCGCAAAATGTGGCAAGCCTGTTCCACAGTATCGGTGAGATCTTTCAGGCTGGCCCGGAAGTTCCGTGTACTGACCGACCTTGAAGAGATGTAGAACATGGTCACCACGTTTTGTCTGCGTCTCCAGACGGTCGTGTATTCTTCAGGTATCGCGTTCACAAAGTCCCAAAACCACGCCTTGAAATTGGCTGAGGGAGTGATAAACATTGTGAAAACAAAAGAACTTACGCCGAAAACAAGAAAGAACACGTGTGATTGCGCTTTGTATCCGTTGGCGAGTGCTGGAGGCAGGTATGATTCGGGTACAGCAGGATTCACGATGACCATGCTGGACATTGTCACCACAAGTACCGCCCGCGGGTGGAAGTAGGTGGGTGTAACGTTTCAGATAGTGGGGCTTAAGCTCTTCGGAAGTTGCACGAGCAATGCTTCTTATACTGCTGGTGGCCGTGCGAGTATACTATCGAAGCTGACCGCTGGCCAATGGCAGATCCTGTGATCATTGATCATGATCATAGTACTGTCAAAAAGTTAGAACGCTGTGTTCTCAGAACTGCTTGTGCTCATGCTAATGTACTTACCATAACGTCAAATCTGTAAATATCGTGAGTGAGTCACAGCAAAGGAAATTGTGACCTGTGTCGCATCGAATGGTGTCACCGTCGCTGTGTCAGATCATCGATGCCCTTACCACCACCTCATCTGCACACGATGCCCATGGATCCCAGCTTCTGCATATTGAACCGTTTGACATGACGGTCTTGTGTAAATTAGACAAACTCCCGTTCTCCATGCTGGTCCAGGAGTTGAGCATCACTGGGGTGCGGGAGACCGACTCGGATCACGACTGAACATGCACTCTCTGGAGCCTGCCGTCCCTACCGTAGATCGTTATTCGCGACATGAGCCCAACCCGCATCCTCCACATCCTCATGATGCCATCTGTCGGAACTACTGTTGCTTGCGAGCAACTAGAGGAGATTGTTCTCTCAACGACCGCTTGGCGGAGTCGCATGGATCTGCGGTACAACAGTCACCCGGAGTCTACTGTCCGCGAGCTCTTGCTTTGTGCAGAGATTCGCCATACTAGACGCGGATATCCCCTTCGTCGTGTTCAGGTGGAGGCGAAATACAAAGATGTGGACGCAGCTGCACAGGATTCGCTGTGGCAAGCGTTTTTGGCCTACGTAGAAGTTGTTGAGTTGTACTAGAAGAGGATGAAAGGTCGGTGACGGCAAGGACACCGCGAAACTTGAAGTTTTATATTGTATACACAGGAGGCACATAATCAGAACAAATGACAATTAAACAGACCTACTCGTTTCCTTTCGCGCTCAGGCGTGCATTTCAGACGCATCTGGGGTACCACGTCCACCATGTCCATCTCGTTCAACTAAGTGATCTGCACCGAGATGTAAACATATGAGCAATCACAACCCTTGAACGGAACGACAGCAACAACTATAGCATTCGACACTCTTCCCGGGCCACTGGCAGTGAATTTAGCAAGTACACCACAGGCCCCCAAACGAGTTCGGTTTCCAGATTTTTCACCTACCAACTTTTTTGTTCATTTCCTGCTCCAGGATGAGCTTAATGTTCTTCTTAACCAATGCTGCCAGAGGGGTGCGTTCCACCCTGCGGCAGTCTGTGGGGTAATACCTCTCCTCCAGTGGAGGAGAGGTATTACGTCTGCTCCGGTACCGCGTCAAGCTCCCAGCAATGGCTACTTGCACTGAAGTGCGGTACCGGAGGAGGTTGAAATATGCTTCCGCGTTGACAACTTCCATCTCGGAAACGTACGTCCGTTCGACGTCGGCGGTGCCTGTCGCAACGTAGGAGGCGGTGGTGCGGGCCTCGTCGGTCCATCCGAGGGATATGGCGACGAAATAGCCTCGGACGGGGTTGGTTTTGAAGATGTCCTGGAAGAGGAGACGCACACGCGCGATAGACCCCTCCATTCCGTATTTCCAAGCGGCGAGGACGAAGGGGATGAATTGAGACATGTCCAGTGAGGAGGACTCGGTTTGGAGAGGAATGCTGTAGCAGGAACATAAGAGCAGGTGCAGAAGATGAGAGTCCTCGGGGACTTCGAGGAAAGGTGAATCGTCACTTGATGACGACTTGGTAACTGTCGCCGATTCAGCGAAGAAGGAAGACATGATGGATAGAATGAATTTGTGGACTGGAAATTCGACTCCATCTGAAGAGCGTAGGATGATGTCCGGCGGGCTGCATGAGAACACCCCAAAGTCCTTCCATTCGGAGATCTGTTTGTTCGTAGTGCAGGCAGTGTGTGTATCTTCTGCCAGTGGAATGCCGTCGCCAGGATTACGACGAATGAACGAGAACTTGCCCCAGTAATCCTCGTCGATGCTAATTCCAGCGCGATGACGTGCGATATGCCATAGCAGGCGGAAATATGATCCAGCAGAGATATCTTTCATCTCGGGAGAGTATAGAGAACGGTCCGGAGGCAAGGAAACACATCTAGCGACACGCTGCGCTGCAGCTCTCGCTACAGTCTCAAGGTCGGAGAGACAGGCGATGGTAAAGACAGTGTAGGGGTCGACGTCAACAAAGACGTGGAGGAGGAGGAGAGAGAGATGGATGGTCGCGGTCGTGCTTTGATACTTCTGAGACACCTCCAGGAGATGCTTCATTTCGTCGAGTCCTAACTCCGGGCTCTCGACAGGGTATATAATACGTAGGAAAGTATCAAGAGTAGTGCTGTCTTCCGTGAGCCTGACGATAGGCGGACACCCGTCCGATAGATCTAGTTGGGTATGCTCGTCGAAGGAAAACATGTTCGAGAGGACGGGGGACACGAGAGACAAGATATTCTTGTGGACGAAGAACACCATTCCATCCGAAGAGATGAGGATGGAATCGGCATCGTCACTGTCGAATGGATGAGTCGCGTATGAGTTGTCAAACGCGGTTTCCGTTTTGGTGTACATTGCAGCGGATGTCACGGTTGAGGGTGGCCTAGTGAAGATAGCCTTGGAGAAAATGGAGAGGGAAGCCTGGCTGTATATAAGATATTCCAGTGTGTTGCCGCAGGTCCAAATCAAACCGCATTTAGACCTGCGGCGCAAGGAGCGGAAATACTCAGAAGTATGGTGCTTGCGCAGGAAACATAGAGATGCCCCCCATCAGATAAGAAATAAGCAGTCGACTTGACAAACATGAAAGTGAGTTGACCGTGCGGCTGCGGCTCAGAAGGGACGGCAGTCAACCAGGCGCTGCGCTCGAGTACGGAGGACCGGAGACTGGAATTTGCAGCGCAGAATGTACAGTAGTCTTGTATTCTGACAAGAACGACCAAAGACAATGCTGTCGAGAACACGATGAGTCTTGGCACTGAGAAGGGCCTGCGAAGACGGAAATGGGTGTGCGGAGAATACAATCAATCGTCACATATGCTGCAGCGCAGCGCAGGCGAGGCGAGAGGGAATCCGAAAACATCTTGAGACTGCGGAGCATATACAAGGGTCGGGACAGGCCAGGCTGAAGGCGAGCATAAGTAGGCAAGGTATTAAGGTTGTGGATGTATGAGATAGTTGTGAGATGGCGCGGCGGGAGCAAGGCCTGGATGACGAACACGTATGCAGATTGCCGACGCGAAATGTGGTGTTGAATAACAGTTGGATTTGTTGCCAGAGAGGTGGAGAAAACGATCAACAAGATAGATAGGAAACCCACAAAGACGCGACAGTAGGAACATCGAGGGACGAGATTGTCGTCGTGAAAACTACGTCTGAGAATACAAGTGAGAAGGGAAAGTCGCAGTTGCAAACGTCGAGCAGTATGGACGTACCGTGATCCGAAATTACGTTCAACATCCTAAAGACTTTCTTCACTCCAACTTGCTCTCGATTTCCTCCCGGACCTCGAGGATGCCTGTCCGAGTTCCGACCGCGTCTGTCCGTCGTTCAGCTCATTCAGACCAATGCAAACCACCTGGAAGAAGACAATAATGCGACTTCATTTGGTGATCAGGATGTCGAGACGGTACAAGACCGGTATGAAGATGAATGGGACTTGCGAAAAGTCGTTTTACCAGGGAGGCATGGACCATGGATGACGTAATCAACACATGTAACAGTCGACCATGATCATCATGAGAACCTCCCATCGCATTTCACAAGAGCTCGTCGATGCCCCCATCAACCGCCTTCACGATGATGATGAGATACTACTTTCAAATCATGCACCCAAAGCCTGTGTACCCGTCAGTCCCTTGTCACTTGACGGAGACATCTACGCGTTGGTCAAGTCGTCTTCTCAGCTCTTCATCGTATTCCAGTTCGATCTTGCTTGATTTCTTCACGGCGCAGCAAAGGATGTAATGTCTGAAAACATAAGAGAAATGTGACTAGTACGTGACCCAAAGAATATGAGACAACTTTGCATCCGATCATTCGCTTGCAGCCGTCCGGGGAAGCAGAGAGCGAGACCGGTCAGGATAACATACAAAGAGACACCGTCCCACCCCCGGGCCACTGGAGGTGAATCAGAATACAAACGGG
This sequence comes from Antrodiella citrinella, assembly GCA_004802725.1. Taxonomy (NCBI): domain Eukaryota; kingdom Fungi; phylum Basidiomycota; class Agaricomycetes; order Polyporales; family Steccherinaceae; genus Antrodiella; species Antrodiella citrinella. Next base: position 26,676 of record SGPM01000243.1, read on the forward strand.
ATCTAATACATCAAAATTGAAGAGGTCAGCGACCGCGATCCACGACAGTGTGTCCTCATCAGTAGAATCGCACTTACCCTGTTGATATCATACTGTAAGCCTTTTTCCAGATCATGACTGCTGTTCAATATCTGTTGACGTTCATTGCTAGTCAAACTCGGGATCTTGCCCGCCTTCTTTGATACTGTCATCTTGGAGTACTCCCTCTCCACGACGGGGAGGTATACTTTGACCAATGAAAAGGTCTGGTCTAACCCGAAGCGATCCTTGACACCTCTCGCGGCTGCCTGAACAGCCACAACGTATTGAAGGAGGTTGCAATACGCCTTCGCACCCACATCCTCCATTTCTGGAACATATGCGCCCCAAAGAGCGTCCTCTGCGACTTGGTTGACTGCAACAAGCTTCGCAGCCGCTTCGGCCTCGTCGCGGAATCCGAGCGCAATCGCGACGAAGTACGCGCGGAACGGATCCTCTCGGAGGGAACTGCGCAGCAGAACGCGGGCCTGGTCGACCGCGCGAGGGGTCTCGTACTTTCTTGCAGCGCGTACGAGATCCGTTATCTGCGACATCATCCAGTCCTCGAGATGCCGACCCTCTGTTGAAAGCTGCAGAGGGAAGCCGTAGCAGACACGGAGCAGCGTGTGGACCACATATGAGGGTTCCGACATCGCGACGACGGGTAACTCAGATTCGGAGGTTGGAGGGGTAGCCTCTGCAACGAGCTTTGGGGACATGGTAGAGAGGATGAGTTTGTGGGCTGGGAAATCCACTCCATCCGAGGAACGAATGGTGACGTCCGCTGGGTTGCGCACTAAGAGTCCCGCGTCCAGCCATACCTGTGGATCTACACTCTCGGATAGGTTCGCTGAGCTAGGGGTGGATGAGACGATGACTCCATCTGCAGGGTTCCGTTGCACAAGAGAAAACGTGCTCCAATAGGCGTCTGTCACAGACATTGTGGACGCACAGTTGAGGTGCTTTTTCAAGCGGAAATATGCGCCCGCGGAGATGTGGTCCATCTCAGCGACGTAGTTAGGGAGGGACACCCCACGCGCGATGGCACCAACAGCGTGCTGCGCCGCAGTCCGGGCGTTCTGCTCGAGACCGAACCGACAAGCAACGGCAAACATCTCGAGAGGTTTGGTATCCAGAAATCCGTGCAACGCAGCGGCCTGAGCGACATATTTCGTCATCGCCAGCGTCGTCTCATACTTGAACGAGACTTCCCACAGACGCTCCAGTTCAGAGACATCCATCAGCGCCGGGCCTACAGGATATATCAGACGCAGGAATGCATCCAGCGTTGCACTATCCTCAGACACGTCGATGATGGGGACACCTTTCTCTGAGTACGCCTGACCTTCGGCACGAGCATCTCCATCGCCGAACAAATTTGAAAAGACGGGAGATGCGAGGGAGAGGATGTTTTTGTACACCAGGAACCTGACTGAGTCCGACGAGAGCAAGATGACATCCGCATCATCTCTGTCGAACGGGTGGCTGGCATATGTGTAGCTGACGGAGATGGTGTTCGTTGACATGATTTGACGGTGACGGTAGAGGGGATGAGTGAAAGGTACGCTGCGGCACTCTTCTAAGTGTGAGCGAAACCGCAGCACCACGCAGGAGGATAATCGATAACAGATCCACGCGTACAACGCGAGGCTTCTTGGATACTGCGGCCGAATCCCAGGAGGGAGAATGAAGGGGGGGAAACGGTGTTCATAGTGCTTGTATTGAATGACTGGCTCGTGTAGACGACACCGCATTGATAGCCTGATTTGAGAGCACGTTAAGCTGGAGCACAGAAAGTTGTAGGATAGCAAACGTCACTGACGACTGATAAATATACAGTGCAGTCAAACAGCGGTAGATGGTCAATCAATGACGACGCCGACGCGATGGGTTGTTGGGTACGCAAGAAGTCGTCAGAAGTATGGTGCCAGCGCAGGAATCACAGAGGGATTCACTCCGCATGATAAGCGATAAGCAGTTGACTTGTCAAACCTGAAAGCGAGCTGCCGAGATGACTATGATGACCATGAGGCCGCGGCTCAGAAGGGACGGCGTCGACCGGGCGCTGCGCTTGAGGATGGAGTCGTTGTGGCCTCGATTTGAGGACCGGAGACTGCGGAGAAGCATGTGCAGCGTAGCATACGTTGACCCCTAGTAGTATATTCTTCACAGGTAGTTAGCTAATAGAGTCGTTCGTGAATGTGTTGATTGCTGAAGATCCTGGAAAACGCTGATGCAGTATTGAGAGTCCTCCTAGATTACGATGGAGGGGGACGCGCCGATAGACACCTAAAAACATTTGTAGGAAGTGAGGCAGAGTCGTACGTACCTAGTATGAGGTCGAGACAAATCGACCCGCGAAGGTGGATACACAGCACACAGAGGCGAGAGAAAATCTTGAGACTGTGGAAGGTTGACAGGGCCCACAAAAATCGAAGATGAGATGGTCGTCGTGGAAGTCATCTCGACGGTATCGAGAAGGGAAAGTTAGATGTGATAGCAATACGAGTATCGAGCAGCCGCTGGTCTAAGAATAGGTGGCGGCGCGTCCGAAAATAACCAGCGACGGCCCTTGCTATTTGTGGACGATGCAAAGTGAGCCTTCTTCCTTGGAGCCCATGCCGCCGTCTGACCCCAACATGGCCGCCATCAACGCATCCCACGCCGCCTCAAAGCCCGTCGAGACCGCCCACCCGAACAACCTCCCGCAGGACCCGTCCGTCACAGCCGGCGCCCTCCACGCCCTCGTCGACACCCACGGCAACGTCCAGCATGGCATCCACGCCCAGATGCACAGGCTCGCAGACCACCCCTTCGTCCACAAGCTCATCCCCGGCATCGAGAAGATCGCCAGCGAGTATCATGTCGGGAACTTTGTCGTCATGAGGGGGTCCGGCGAGAGGTTCTTTGAGAGTATGCCCTTGTATCCCAGGTGCGTTCGTTCGTGTCAGCTGCACATTGTTCTCAAGTCGTTCAGGTTGGGAATGCATCTGCTGTTCTACGGCGGAACGCAGGTCAAGGTCTTGCACAACCAGACGGTCGAAACCGTGCTGAAGGACCTGTCCATCAAACAAGGCAAGAACTACGACTCCCCAGACTCCGTCAAGAGCATCCCGTCGTTCATCGACACCTACTCCATCCAAACCGACGAACTCCTCGAACCGGACATCACAAAGTACAAAACCTTCAACGAGTTCTTCCATCGGTGCGTTACAGACGAGCGCTCGACGACACTCGGTTCGGTTCGACACTGACCATGTATGACGTCACAGCCAACTCAAGCCAGATGCCCGCCCCGTTCAAAACGAATCCGACCCCGCCGGGATCTGCAGCGCCGCAGACTCCCGTCTCACGGTCTACCCCACCGTCGACCTCGCACAGAAGTTCTGGTACGCACCCCTCCGTCCATCTTCCTCTCAGACCTAACCAACCTTCACATCTGCCAGGATCAAGGGAAGTCACTTCAACATCCCGACCCTCTTGAACGTCGACCCGAGCTCTGAGAAGGCCAAGAAGTTCGGGAACGCGTCCTTGGCGATCTTCAGGTTGGCTCCGGCGGATTATCACCGGTTCCATAGTCCGATCGACGGCGAGGTAGGGGAGGTCGTGGACATCCCGGGGCAGTATTATACGGGTGAGTGTGGCGTATTTCGGGTGGCATTGGTTTCGGGTGCTGATGTGGTTGGCCACGAATGTGCAGTGAACCCGCAGGCTGTGAACGAACCAGGCTTTGACGTGTTCACTAACAACAAGCGTTCCGTGCTCTACACGACGCACACACGCTCAGGCTCACCCGTCGCGTTCGTCGCCATCGGCGCCATGCTCGTACGTCCCTCCACCCTATTTATCCAAACAAGATCACTCATATCATAGCTCGTAGGTTGGGAGCATCCAGTGGACGAACGGCGCGAAGAAAGGCGCGAGCGTGAAACGCGGCGAGGAGTTGGGGTATTTCGCGTACGGAGGGAGCACGATCGTCGCGATCTTCCCACAGGGGTTGATCAAGTACGTCCTCATCTCACCCTCCACTGTGACGGTGTTATGGTTTATATAGACTGATTTTCGTGACGTTGTAGGTTTGACGAGGATTTGGTGAAGAACTCGGAGGCGCCGATTGAGACGTTGGTCAAGGTACGTTTCTTGTTCTTGTTTCTTTTTTTCTTGTCTCGTTTTTCGGATCGTGATCTGAGGCTGATTGTTGCGTGGCGTAGGTTGGGTATTCTATAGGCACTGCGGTGTGATCGCGACTATGGATGGATGTTGTTGTACAATAATCAAGAAAGAAGGACAATGTGTACCATTACAAGATTGGATTTGTGAACCCTAGTATTCTGGACGCACTTGTTTTCGTGCGTGATGTACGATGTGACTTACGACTGCACTAAGACGCGACTGGAAGACGTCGTTCTGCTTGTGAGTCGCACTTTTTGTGGCGTGCTACCACGTTAGCTCATCTGCGGATCCTAGGACTCCCGTCGTCTGTGTGACCTGAGTAACACTTCCGTTGACTCTTCCCAGAAACCAGTAATTCACATGAGTACCCTCCGATTCCCGGTCTACGCTTTCATGGATATTGGGCCACCAGGCAACATAGACGAGGTGAGGCAGACATAGGATTTTGAGCCCTTGATTAGTGTATTGTATTAGGCGTGTGGCCATGCAGCGGGTCAACAACTCGACGATTCGCTCCCTCGACGCGTTCTCCTTTGGTTCGTCCTCTCACGCACCGCTCCGCTCGCAATGTTGCATCCACTTTCAGCACTCCATTTATTCCCCCTCCTCGTTCTATTTCATTCCTATCCTCGATTTTCTGTTTCTCTTATGCTTCACACATAGTTACATTCGTTTTGTAGCTCTGTTCACATGGTGCCAAGTTTGTCCCTTCATTGTGCATGAGTAAGGGAACACCCAATTGAGCCCAAGGTGCGGGACGATGCGTCTGCAGGGTCCGCGGCCATTGTACCTATCTTTGCGCCCCCGTATGTTCCCATCTCATGCGCCCGTCTGGTTGTGCTTCTTAGAAATCTACGACGGGCATTGAAAAGAACCAATCGACCTCATTCGGGGTTACATCATACTGTACTCCTTCCGCACCCGAAATCTTTTGTTTGCAAATGCTCATAAGTATGCATGTACAGTTTGAGTGGATCGCGGCCAAGAAGTGATAGAGAGAAGGGGGGATGCAGTCCAACTGGGATATGGAACATGACGTATCATGTGGGCCTTAATCACTTCCATACCCGTAGTTGTCGAAGTCGTCTGGATGGAGAATCTCGCCCCACCCCCCCTCCTCCCACAGTCCCCCCTCCAATCCTCCCCATTCCCATGTCGGGTATTCCATACATTTTGTCGACATGGTAAGTCGCAACGCGTCGCGACATACGAGACGAGGCAGATGACGCTGAACATCATCACGCGCTCTGGACGCCACTTCGTCGACCAACGACTCGTCCTCCTTAGTAGGCTTCCGAACGGCGCAGATGTCGATGTCTACAGTAACCTGGTGTGTGCGCTCCCCCAAGCGAATGATGGCTTCGTCCAATCGCTCCAGGCGATCACCAGAATTGAGGTGGTAAGTGGTCGTCACATGAAAGTTGGTCTTGATTTTAAGATCCGCCAATTGGTTTGTGGGGAGGGACTCCAAAGTGCCCACAATGAAGCACAGGTTCTCATTGTTTAGGTGCACGTCCCCGTTGGTGCAAATGATAAGCTGCATTCCTTTGAGGCGAGGATTTCCGGACAGATCGAAGGAATCTACACCACGTTACACCACGTGAGTGCCTTATGTCTGCTTGCTCGGATAGGGCAGCTTACCGCGTTCGCTGATAAAATTGCCGTACACTCCATCCTTCATCGTACTGATTCTGATGCATGCCGCCCATCGACCGAAGTCGTCGATGATACGCTGTGACATCGTGGGATTATTTTCTTTGACGCGGAGGACGTCGAGGTCTGCAAAAGCAACACATTGCTGCAGGTCTCGAAGAATGGTGTTGATGAAAACCCAATGTGGCTGTGATTGGAAGGTCAACTTGTGTACACGAAGTTGGCTTGATAATGGAGGCAGTGGAGGATAGTGGTCGTGAGGGTCCACTCGAGGAGAGTAGTAAGATTCTGCTCGTAGTGAAGGATTTATGTTCGAAAGGCTAGGTGAGATGTGTTGTGCTCCTAGAGGGCATGCAACAGTGAGAATATATAGAGTCCAGAGTAAAGCGCCTTCTCGGCGGCTGTCAATACTGGGCCCGAGTACCGCTCGACGATTCACGAACAACCAGGTATCTCCTATTGTGATGGTGGTGTCAGAAGATCATGATGGTGCTGCAGCAAGGTATCATCGATCATCTCGCTGATTGCCGCAGTGCTTGCCATCCTAGAGGCTATAATGAATGCGAGACTGCGTATGAGAGTCTCCATGGGTCACCGTGGAAGACAATCAAGATGGAGAATGAATGGAATTTGGCCACATCGAAGTTCGATCAGTAAACTTGAGTCGCCATCACCGGTCACCCATGTTCGCTCAAAGTGTGGCGTGGATCACGTTGATCTGTGTTATGCAAACATTCAGTCTTAGTGGCAGCCGCATGATTGAACAACAGGAATGTTCATCCAGAAACGGTATCAGACTGTTCTGTCGGGACAAGGAATCATTAATCACTCACAATCATGCGTCTTAAATGAGCCGACGTACCTGCTGAATGAAAGCAGTACAGCCTGGAGGAGAACAAGATGAAAACAGAAGAATTTTGAAGAACTCGACGGATATCATGGGTGCCATTACATAATATTCGAGGGTTCTGGCTGTGTATAAAAAAGCTCACGCGTTACTCCAACTTGCATCTCATTCCTATCCTGGTTCACTGCTTACGATCATGAGCGAGCAAGAAAGAGACAACTCCACCACATCGTCGATGGTAGGCTTGATCTAGCACTCACAGTACCGATAAGTTGACCGACTCATTACTGGCAGGCCGACCAAGGTACCCCCGTTCCCCGCACCGACTCGTAGCCTGAGGAAAGATACAGTGTTTCGAAGGCTGACCTTGAAAGGATACAGAATTTGTTTACCCGCAGGTATGATGCGGAAACAAACCAACGCATGAGGTCGTCGGACGAGCTCATGAAGAAGTCTGTTCAGCACTTAGCTTCACTCTGTAATCTAATGCCTCTCCCATCTTTACCGAGTCACTATGGGTTCTACGTGCCTGACGAACGGTTCATGGAGCTCGCGGACGCGTATTTCCCGGACGGGGCCCCCCATGAATTTCAAAATGCTATGGAGTTGACGTTGGATTTGGGGACAGCTTGTTTGGACAGCGGATTTCGGCCACGATGCGTCGAGGTTTACGTGACCCAAGCACACAAGGACGACTCGGGGGTGTGTCTGACAGGGATCAAAGAGAATGTAGGGGAGAGAGTGATGGTGTTGTCGATCCTCAAAAGCGAAGAGTACGAGAACGGGTACAGACTGCGATGGCTTGAAGTTGCAGAGCTCGAATGTCTGCTAGATGCCAAGGCTGTTTGGTGGGAGGGATGTTAGTCAATGACGGGAACTTGTGAGCTGCGGTTCTCTTCGCTCCACGGCATGTCAGCTCACCTGTGGAATCGCAGGGATGGCATCATCGGAGGAGCCATTGAATCACGTTTATATGCATGTCCAGATAGTTTTTATGTTTGAATCATGTACCATAGTGGCGGAGTGTATGGCAGGATTATAAGAGTGAATATTGCACGTTGATTCGAGACTTGTCATCTGGTTTGCCTGGGAGGCTGGGGCTCGTCCAACAAGACGATCTATCTCTCTGAGACTTTCGCTCTCTGTCAATGACAGGACTGTCTAAGGTCTCCCAGTAAGTACCCAATCTCCAGCGGGCATGGATTATATGAACGAGAATGAGCATCATTGTGTGCGCCGCCGTGCGTGATGATAACACCGGAAGATTGCATCCACCGTATGGCAGATGAATTCGCTGGCAGCAACAGCGCGTCTCGTGATATGTGTCGATGACCTCCCAACAAAGCGGCGGTGGCCAAAAGCGGCCGGAAGTCAGAGCGACCAGTGACATTCAGGTAGCAACATATGGTACGATACAGCTGAGTCGGAAGGTAGACCATACTGAGCAAAGCGAGAGCCAAAGGAAGATACAGTATGGTACCAGGGAATGAACGACCTGATTCAACGATATTCAAATCAAGACAGAAATATGAAAGCTCAGTACGCACGTTCCTTTCCATCTGACCTGTTGATTCCTTCTGTCCTCATAAAAACCGATCGCAGTGCTGCCCAATGCATAAAGATGGCGGAGCGGAAAAAGCATCAGGTCACTGTTCACTATTCGTGACAGACGCAGGTCATCAGCATTCGGACGTTCGTACAGATGACGGCGTGTGTACCCACCTAAGAAAGAATATTGTGTATGTAGATTCGCCACACTGACTTGATCTGTGTGTAGACGGTGTGCTTGCGAAATCCGGCAGACCAGGCGTGGCGTGACTCGTCGCATGGGCTCAAGCTTTACGACACTTGTGACAAGCTCAAACAACGCACGCGAGGACGCCTTCGCAGGGTCCGCTTGGGGGAAAGTCTTTGGCGTGGCGAAGGTGTTTTACCAATCGTGAAGGTTTCCCTGACGATGCGCTTATGTTGTTCTCGCTATCTACAAAAGATGAATCTTCAACATCAACGCTGTGACCACGGACTCTGAAGACAAGACTTACCTCCTCGTGTTTCAACACGACGGCGAACATTACGTTTGTCTCTTCTTCCAGAGTGAGCGAGGTCGGAAATTTCGTTATGAAATAGCTTGGAAGTCTGGTCTGCGCTCAGCGGAACAAGCGACATGAAGGTTCGGAGGTAGACCGCAATAGTAGATCATCAGAGAAGACAATGAAGAGAAAAAGACTAGGACGCACCGGCTGAACTATGTGGGATCATAACTCCAAAACAAGGTCGGCTCTAACCAGCTGCGCTCAGGCCTCCGCTACGAGAGCGCTCAGAACGCCTCAGAGATTCCAACCAACCGTACAGCATCCACGAGATGCTAGAGATGCGCCTCAGAGGCTGCTTCGGCACATCTATAGCCCCACGCAGGTGTTGAACTCCAGAAGCACTAAAAGGCCGTAAAATCACGTTGTTGTGCGGTTTCCGTGTCCTAGACGCTGGAACGTACTGGAAACAAGACCAGACACATTCAATATGAATGTCGTAAGATGAAATATAGACGTGAGGACATACCTCCAATGGAAGTGGACACCGCGGACGTGCGACCAGGACAAGACGGTGTCACGCAGGCCGAGCCCCTCCACATGCGCGATAGAATTCAACCCCGCGCATAACATCTCGACGTACCCGGTCAGCTTCACACTTCAAGATATACCAGCCAATGACTCACCATTTGGGCTTCCGATGGTATCACGTTCAATCTCTCCGCCACTATCGTCCATACTTCCGGGACCCGGGTGTGCCACGCTCCAATCCGTAGTCGGGGTGTTGGACCGAAGGGACTTTCTTCAACTTGCTCGGATTGAGAGCGTGGTGCTGGAGATACGCGGGTATCTGCGTACGCATATGCAGTTGCAAGTACCGATAGGGTATGTAGGACGTGTCGAGACGTACCTCCGAGTTACGCGAAAATTTGAAGCAATCAAACCGGTTAGTCTCTCGACCGCCCACCCATACTCTTCAACGCTCCATCTACAATATCAGACCGATCTCATCAGCCTCGCATGGGTTCACCGGAACCCAAATCACTCACATAACCTAAGACTAGGTAGCTTCCTCCTGTTGCGCCACACGCCTCCAGGTCATATTACGTGTCGTCTGAACTGCCACTTTGTGCATATGTCTCTGGGAGCGATGTGTGGAAGGGTCAACGATCCCAGATATGATGTTGTGATCCTGCGAGAACGAGGAGAATAATGAGGAGGACTGCGCAGACTGACGGTGAGAGACGCGTTCAACTTGAATTTGGTGGGTCCACGCGAACCGGACCTCCGGACTCCGGACTCCGGACGTCTTTCCCCCTCTGTGTCTGACCTCTCTCCTCCTCCAGCCATCCACGATGAAACCATTTTCGCTCCAAATCCCTATTGACAAAAACGATGTCAGATTTCGTATCTGGTCTCTCTCGGCTCTGCTTCGGGCTGTGCAGATGACAACACAGGGATGGGACAACTCTCCGAACAATCCAAACGCAGTGGCCATGCACGCAGTTCGTGACAGCTTGGAGCCTCCGAGTCCCCTTCGATACCAAATGACGGTCCTCAGCCATCTGTCCTCTATTCTTTCTCGCGGCAAGATTTTCGATTTGCATGACCAAGTCGTCGCCGTCATTGCCTCAGATCTCGGTGTGGACAGCAACCTCACTATCATCACTGACAGGTGAGTCGATGACGACGGAAGGAAATCATCTGCCACAGATTTTGTCTTTCAGTCCGCGCATTGTGATATCTCGAAACTCTCAACCTACCGCAGTCGAGATGCAGACTTTTTCAGTCAGTGGAGTAGACGTGCATAATCTCGAAGCAACCTTTGCAGAGTGAGTCTTCCTGAACTTCTAGTGTTATCCGCTTTGTGAAATCGCAGTTCGTAGACCTTTACCCTACGCCTCATACGTTGAAAACGTACTTCAGAAGATACTAGCGACGGCACAGCTCGGAAAGATGTCTGGTCACGATGTCCGCCAACACTCTCTCGACCGCTTTGTCGCTTTACAATGCCTGTCGAAGATACAGGGCAAGTGCAATCAGCTGTGGAGTCGCTATTTTGCTCCCAACGCCAAGGTGAACCTGAATCTTTGGACACCCGAGGACGGCCCGGATCAGATTACGTTCACCCCCCTACCTCAATCCGCTCTCTTGCGCATGCTCCAATCCCATGACTCTGTTGAACTGGATCAAAACACACCTGGTCTTTATCACGTCCGACGGCCTGGATTCACAATCTTCCGTGACCTACTGAAGAGAGCATTCGAGATCATACTGATATCCTGCGCGTTGAACGCCGCCGCGGAACATTAGAATCTACTTGGGCGTCACTTGTACTTCCTGCACCGACTCCTGGAGAGCATGCCTGCTGAGTTGTGGAAAATTCCGTCTCTGGTGGATATTCTACGCCAAGGTTTAACTCCCATTCTTTCACGATCATCGTTTGACTTACGTGATTTCTCAGTTTTCCCTCCTGCATATGTAGACGCAGCTCCTGATGCTAAAAATGATGACGATGACGATGATGGCGGCAGCATATTAGAAAGCGAGTTAGAACTTAAAGAAGCAGGTGCGTTTAGTTATTTCATTGCGATACTCTAGCACTCATCTCAAGTTCTCGCTCGGCAGCTGTGTCTCCGCAAGTGAATTTCTTCATTCGCGATGTCGATTCGCTGGCGGCGCCCATCGTTGCTACTCGCTATCTGACAAGCATGAAGATATTCCAGAAATCTACAAGCCTTCACGTCTCTCTCCTGTCTTTCACTCACCCTACGCTCCCCGCAGAAAACAATACAACCGCGCAAAACAAGGCGATCCGCAGCGAGATTACTGCATTACTGACCGGTTGGCGCGACCGGAATGTGCTGGACGAGGAGCGACACACGGCGATTACAAAGATTGTCGATGGCACAAAGTTGAAGTTGGAAGGTCGGTTCCATTGCGAAGCGGGCATCATGGCGCTCCTGTATGCCAAATTGAGAGGTCCTGATCAAGAAGAGAATCCCTTGCGCGAGTCAGAGGTATGCCCTCATGCGGAGTAATTCTGGTCGCTGCTGACAGTGAGTCTAGTTCCCTCTCACCATTGGCGTGTCCAAGAAATGCTGCCCCATCTGCTGGGAGCTTGGTCAAATACTCTCGGCCGATTTCGAGCTCTCTGTGGCATTACCAGGAACTCACAGCGTGTTCTCTTTCTGGATCCCTCCTTCGTGGCTACCAGATAACGTCCTTGCGAAGCTGGAGCTCGTGCTATTAGAGAAGTTGCGACTGATGACAACGCCCCCGCCGCTCAGTAACCAATCATCGCCTTCCTCTGCTCCGTCTGCCAGCGGTGACGAGGACGATTTCTCTTACCTTGACGACATATGGTGACGCTACGTCTTATGCTTGGCGTTCAAGCTGCTTGTAGCACGCTTTGTGTAGAGGGTATAGCGAGAAAGTCTGTAGGGTATTTTGGTAGAGCCGTCTATGGTCTGCTTCACAAAGGGAAGATGGATATCAAGGTTGGACGTTTGTATAAGATTCGCCTCATTGTGCTCCGGCATATTGGACATTGTATTGGAATATTTGCGTCGTCTGAGTCGTCGGTTTTGCACGCCGAATCCTACGAGATGATTATTGAGATCAGAAGATATGGGGACATAATGCAGTGGTGAGGATGTCGAGGAGTGACTGGTGCTAGCCAAAGGAGAAAAGAGAGGGGTGTGTTCGGAGAGCTCGTCGAGCTCGCGACATACCTACGGGACGGCTTCGTAGAGGAAGCAGTCGGGCAACTTGGCCTTGATCTGCGCCTCGATCCACCAGTAAGGGGTGATGTACGAAGTGTCGGTTCGGTCACTGTAGTTCTTTCGATCGTTGGACTGCGGGAACATTGTGTTTCCAAACTCGGAGATCGAGAGGTTACCACCTGCAGAGAAAATAAAAGTAATGGTCAGCTAAAGGTGAAGGCAAGAGGACAGTAGCGACGACACGGGGGGATGAAAAGGTGGGAGATCTAGACATAGAAATGGGAAAAGACGTACCGACCCAAAGCTTATTGCCCTTGAACGTCGTCCAATCGATCTTATCATTGTAAAGCTCGATAAATGCCCAATCTTTGGTGAATCCGTAGGGCTCGACGGAGACCTAGATCTTCTCCCGAGTGAAGGACGAAGCCAATCGTGCGCTGGTCAAGCGTGGTGTAGTTCTCGGTGACCTCACTGTGGAGCGCTTTCATCCTCTGGATCTCCCTCCTCGCCTTCGTCACCAAATCCAAGTAGTCACTGCGACTGTCAGTCACGTTCTCACTTTCTCCCTCGACGGGATCCCCAAGTCTGCGAAGTTGAACGTTCCAGGCGTCGATAGAGTGGAGGCGGTCGCCGATAGTGGCCATCATGGCGTTGATGGCGTTGTCGTAGCCCATGGTACCAAGCGCAACGATTTCCTCACGACGCTGACCACTCTTCTGATAGGACATGTCTGTGTTCTGGTAGACACTGGGAGGACGAGCGACGTGAGCGCAGGTTAGGACCGCGACACGCTTGTTGTCTTGAGAGAGGCGGAAGTAGAGACTGGCAGTCCCTTCGTGGTGGGGGTACTTGCGAGGCGCGATAGAGAGACCAAGAGTAGGGGTGAACGGCTTGCGCAGGTCGGGGACTCTGTCGACTAGGGGGTTGAACGAGAGGAGCCTTGGGTCGGCAAAACGAGTCACCACCGACTCGATAAACACCACCTCGATGTCAGGGAAGCCGGCGTCGGTGAGGATGTTCTTGACAACGGCTGCAGCAGCGACAGCAGCCTCGTAGAGGAGGGAACTGGGAATCACACCAACGCACATGATAAGAGGGCAGAATGGCTTTGGCTCCCCAGCATTGGCGTAGGCGAGGGGATTGACGGACGTCCACATTATGCCAACGGATTCGAGCTCGTCGCAGATGCGCGAGCCAATAGAGACCCAATTGTGCTGAATAGGGTGGTCGTGAACCGGGAGAGGCTCACGAACGATGCTCCGGGCCACAGGTCCCTTGCCTACGAGCCAGTCAGGGCCAGACTTGTAGACGCAGGGAATACGAGAACCAAGTCGCTGTAAGCATTTGGGTACTTCTCGGTGAGGCGGTCCTTTGACGCGACGTCGTCCCCTGCCATGTCCTCGATATCTCCCGAAAGCGATTTTTTGCAGACATAGTCAGTGGGAGAGACGAGAGTCTCGGTTGTGCACGTGGAGACAGGAGACATGTTGAAGTTCTCGCGATGATTTTGGGTAGCTAAGCAGGCTTCAATGAACCTCGGGTCGAGGTCAAGAATGGACACTGTCGACGAGAGGGCCGTACGCAATTTTAGCAGACTCTCTAATTTATCATCTCTGCTGAAATTTGAGTATTACTATCACTTCATCCGTCCAAGTCTATGACTGACTGACCTTGGGGTGCTCAGGATACATACTCGGGGCGCCGTTGTGTGTGTGCGTGTTCCTTAAGAACAGTTCGACAGAGCCGTGTAGCGTTTCGTATGAAACATCGACGAAGGATGATGAATGCTCTGGAAACAGATGCGGCCGGGATTTTTGAAGGGACGTCCGTTAGGAAGTGGCGGCCCACAGCAGCCAGGACGACCAGGTGACAGCTGGAAATCGGCATGGCATGCGATTCTGTGAGTACTAGCACATTGAGTGTCGTCGCTATCTTAGTACAGACCTTTGTGTATTCGAGAACGACCTTTCGCGTCCACCTCTTGTGGGTTTGAAAGACGTAACCTTCGTATCCGCACGCTAACTGGTTTGGCAGTCTGGTCCGCACTCGGAGCAACAACCAGAACGATGATTGCTGAATCGTATATATACAGTAAATCTGCAGTAGTAAGGTGTCAGAGCTGAGAGAGAAGACAACGAAAAGGAGAATGGTAGGACGCACTACAGGTTCATCGTCTATGACGTAAACGGACCCTAACCCCAAAACAAGGTTTCCTCGCAGCATGAATCTTCGCCACGATAACTAGAACACTACAGAAGTTCACCCAATTGCACGATATCCGCGAAATAGGACGATCCTGATGTTGCTCTGATTGGCCATGGTTATAGCTCCTCATGAAGGTGCTGAACACCGCTGGGTGACCGTAAGATTGCGCCAGAGACGTGGCCAAAGTATGCTCGCTGCGGTTTCGGACTGGCCCAGTCGTTGGAGTGTCCTACGAGCACTTTCAGTATAAAGATTGCTAAATAATGTAGGCGTGAATGAGCACTTACCACCGAAGAACGTCTGGAAGTGGATACCCTGGACGTGTGATTCGGACGAGGCGGCATCACGCAGGACGATTCCCTGCACGCGAATGACCGATTTCCCGTCTATGTAAACCTCGATCTCGCCTACGCACACCCCCCTCACTATCAGTTCGGCTTTACGCGTATGTTGAATTCAACGACTCACCGTCCGCCTGACCGATCGTGTTCATCTTCAGCCGCTCCGCTACAGTCGTCCATACCCCCGGGGCGAAATAGAATGAACCCATACCGACAGAGAAGCCGTAGTCGGGGTGTTGGACTGATTTGGGTGGTACTTTAACCATTTGTTCGGGGTTGGGAGCATGGTGTGGGAGGTACGCGTATAGCTCTCCAGCGCCGTTCTCCCTGCAAACGCGTGAAGTATCGTCAGTATCGGCACGTTGTATAAGCATAGTGGA
Organism: Antrodiella citrinella; assembly: GCA_004802725.1. NCBI lineage: Eukaryota > Fungi > Basidiomycota > Agaricomycetes > Polyporales > Steccherinaceae > Antrodiella > Antrodiella citrinella. Next base: position 42,048 of record SGPM01000243.1, read on the forward strand.
ACATACCTCCACATCAAACGCAGGTTGAAGCAGTTACATCGGTCAGTCTGTCGACCACCCGTGCATCCGTACGCAGACTCTCCAACGCCCCCGTCTAGAATACCAGGCCAAGTTGTCAGTCTCGCACCCCTTCACGCAAACACAAACTGGAATCACTCACATAATCCTGGCAACTTCCCTCCTTTGCGCCACGCCCACCCCTCCTCAAACATAACCCTATAACTGACCAACACCTCACCAGCGCCCTCCCTGTCCAAAGTTTCCTTCCACGCCTTAGGCCCACGCATGTAGAACCCGAAACCGCCCCTTGGGGCCTCCTTGTTCCCTGGATTGATGGACCCGGCGGGGTAGAACGCTTCCCATGCCTCCGTCGGGAGCGCGTCATCAAGCTCGTTCAGACCATTATGATGCGAAGCAGGAGGCGGGGGAGACACGACGTTATGCGTCGTCTGAGCGGTCACTTTGTGCACGCCGAGCGCGGCGTCTGTGAGCGGGACGAGAGCGATGTGCGGGATATTAGATGGGACCAAAGGGGATGTTGTGAACCCTGTGAGAATGAGGTCGGGAGATACGGGAAACAACGAGGAGGACATGATGTCGTGAATGCAGCGATGAGGAAACGCGTTCGAATTTCTGGTGAGTGACGCGAACCGGACCCCCGGGCCCCAGACTCCCGGGCCGGACGTCCAGACGACTATACTCGAACGCACCGACGCATCCGACACGGCCAATCTATATACCACTACTGTACATGGGAGCACATCAAAATCGTAGATACTATACATATCATATCTTGGAACCCAGCTGAATCACTCAATCCTCGTCCGACGAATGAGGATCATGGTCGGGTCCGTACCAATCCTCGACAATCCCCTCGATATACCCCTCCATTTCCTCCGCTTCCTAAGGGTTCGATGTCCAAGCTGACGAACGAGATAGTATGTACGTAGTAAATGTATAGTCAGAGTAACGAGGTTGGGGGAAGACGGAAATTTGGCCAGGCCTTCCGCTTCGCGGAAGGCGAAATACGAAGACTCAGGACTCAGATGTTCGCAGCGGAGAGTCTGAACGAAAGCTTTCGTTCACAGAGATGCTGTGGAACGAGCTGCGAAGTGCGAAG
>SGPM01000244.1:0-42569 GCA_004802725.1 Antrodiella citrinella
CAAGGGTCTTTCGAGCAGGAAGAACGCAGCCAAGCCCGACACACCACGAGTAGACTGTGTCCTGGACCGATCGGCGGGGGTTGTGCAGCCATTAGGGATGCCCGCCCCTGGTAGCAACCAGCAGGATAGTGAGTGAAAGCAAGTTTTCCATAACGTCATGATTGACAAGGGTATAGTTCAAGAGAGTTTTCGCAACCCTGTTTCAGGGGTTCCAATGTCAGTTCGGGTGAGTATCAGCGAACTTTTCAGGTCCCAGCCCACGCAGTGAGTTGTTTCCCTTGGTGAAGGACATTCCGCTGAATGACAGCAGAGATGAAGGTGCACCTCCGAGCGATTCAAAAGAAGACCTCTTCGTGCAACATCCGAACGAAAACGGCGATTTGAACGGATTTGCCTTGGAGCTTAAGAACCTTTGGAATGTATCCACCAGAGACACTGGCGAGTGGGCCTTTGGAAGTGACGCACTTCGGGAAGAAGAAATACGAGTTGCAATGAGCAGCGAACGGATTCGTATGACGAGTGTGCCTTGGCTTCTTGCTGATAATGTGGTAGGTCGCGATGATTTTCTGCATTATATATTGTATTCTTACCATGTGCAGCGAACGTTGCGACTATTGGAAGACAAGAGCGCCGCTAATCGATGTCAAACACTGATCGACATGGCTGTTAGAATTCCTGAGGACAGTAGGAATATAATGAATGTATTGCGTTTGGCTGAGCTCTTGCAAACGCATGAGAGAGGGGGAAATACACGAAAAGAGGGCTTTATCTACGAAAACGGGATCAATGATAAATCCGTTGTTGATCTACGAGAACTGCCTCATCAAAGATTTCAACAAGTGGCGAGGGCATAGTGCTTGTGATGTCTCCTCTTAGCGAGCTGGAGATAGAAATGGTGAGTATATGCGTTCTGATTGGTTCATATACTTCACTCATGTTGTTTCGTAAGGCTGAGCGTTTTCTCAAGATCATGATGCGGTGTCAGTAAGTGAAGAAGTCGCCGAGGAAGACTCCAGAGTTGGTCGGCAAGTGAGTACGAGGTCAATAAGTCAGTTGTCGTCAGAATTTAGAGCATACAGGCGGCAAGACGCGAACGGGAGCAGCGAGGTAATTGGCGGATCGACGCGACGCGACGCGGTAGCGGTCTACAAAAGGGTACGCGTCTCGATCACGTGCCGAAGACCCACACCCACTCAGACGAAAGTGTCCAGACGTTTCTGTACAGTGTGTGCCTTCAAAGTTTTCGGGCTCCGATCGGGTTCTCCCGTACATGCCTGGTCTGTCTTCCGCACACACTGTACAAAACGTCTGGTTCACGAGACTACAGAGCCTCTAGAGCCAAACGGAGACCGGATTCGAACTCGGCGTTGCTGAAAGCTTCAGAAAACACACCTCCGAGATTTTTCCCACGGGTTTTCAAAATGGCCAAATTTTTGGCGACTTTTTGTCGCATATCTAGTGTTACCGGAAACCAAATCTTGGACCTGACCAGTTGTTTTCACAGTCAAAGTGATGCTTAGTACGTCGCAGCTGATGATATGGGAAGGAATAGTAATTCACTGTCAAATTGTGTTCAAGCCGGTGGTCAAGCTGTCATCGTCGGCGGACGTCTTTAGATGACTTCCCGTTTTGAGACGCTCGAACATCGTGCATTTTCACACCGTTCTTGACAGGATCATCTTGTACTCTTGGAAAGGAGTCGATTGCGCATTTTTCCCACATTTTATCGAATTGTTTCGGTGGGTGGCCAAATTTTGAGGGTCAAATTTCTCGAAAGGGACTTTGAGGCAAATTGGCTCGTGCAAATCAACTCCTTTGGTCCCAAATCGTCCATTTCTGCACTCANAAATACCTCGCCGCATCTTCGGTGCTCCAGAAAATTCGACTTCAAAATTAGTTGACTTTGATTGTCCGCAACTGTAGTCCAAGGCTGGAAAATGCCTGCAATCCAGTGGGTCCGCAGAGCCATCTTCGGAGCAGCTCAGGCCGGAGCTGTCCCGCCGCCGGTCAACGTTGGAACTCTACTACGCCAAATTTGTCACTGTCAACACCCCGACCTCGATCGCTCAGTCCTCTCGAGATGTGCTGTACTCTTGGTCATGGAGGCGACTGCTTCAGATAGTCTTCACTCAACAAATTGAATATCCCACACACTCTCTTAATATGACATCCGAGTCCACATTCAACCATGTTCTGGTAGTTTGTAAGTTTTTCGCGCTTGCTTGCTCATCCTTGTATTGAAGAAGCCGTTCGCTAGGATCAGATCGTGATTATGTGCCATATCCGAGACAAGTGCTTTGTCAAGTTTGTGGTCGGAGATTGACATTTCTGTACAGTTACCTATCTGGCAGAGACAGAAATGCTTTTTCCGCTTGCGACTACATGACAGAATGGTTCTCCGTTCAGCGCCCGGATATATAAGACTCACCATGTATTCTACATAGAAGATGAGTCGAACCATGCACTCGTCACTGTATTTGCTTGCCTATCTTCCGTTCACTTGTCTTGTTCTTCTGACTGCTGCAGAGCGCCGCGCTTTCACGGCCACTCCTCCTGTCTTACTTGACGACTCGGATGCTACTGTCATAGGTTCTACAGATGGACTGACGAACAAGTTCTTGGGTATACCGTATGCGCAACCTCCGTACGTTCTTTCTTTCCTCAGCCACTGACTTCGGCTCAATCCGAAGTCTTCGGCAGCGTTGGTGAACTCCGATTCAGACATCCTCAGCCGATCGAGCGATACGCCTCCACCTACACTGCGTCTAATTTTGGTCCCTTTTGTCCACAGCAATATGTGCCTACCTTGACGACGGTTCCTCCTACTCTCGACCTCGACCTCGCCGACAAGATTCTGAGCACCGTGCTCAACGCATCTGCTCCCCAGTCTGAAGATTGTATGAGACTCACCTTCCAGGCTGTGCTACTTCGAGGACCACTGACGCAGTTTTACAGGTCTCACCTTGAATGTATGGACGCCGCCAAATGCGAATCCGGAATCTGGCTTCCCTGTTGCCATCGTGCGTAGCGTCTGTCTTTCTGTCGATCAAAGGCTCACACATTGTTTTATCAAAGTGGATACACGGAGGTATGATAATATTATGCTGCGTCGTATAACTCATGTCGAGCATCGGAATCAGGCGGGTTTCAAGATGGAGGTAGTGCTCTGTAAGTTTTTTGCGACATTACCCAACGATCGTAATGAATCTATGCTGATTTTTTACCAGGTACGACGGCGGTGTCATCGTGGAAAGAGCCGTGCAACTGTCAGAACCTATGATCGTTGTCACTATAAACTACAGGTACGAAATTCTCATATATCTGCTTCACGTTCGTATCGACGACTGAATATCTCTTAGGCTCTCCGGTGAGTCAGCCTCAGTCGTCGTCCGCAATCGAGCGTAGCGCTGAATGCATCCTTAGCATTGGGTTGGCTCACAGGAGCAGAAGCTAGGGATGCAGGTGTAGGCAATCTAGGTTATAGTGATCGTGCGTTGCATCTCACATTTCTTTTGTCTTCACCACTGACAAGACATCCCCAGAACGTCTTGCGCTTCAGTGGATTCAGAAACATATCCGCTCTTTTGGAGGTGATCGTGCCAAGGTGGTAATGTAAGTCGTATCCGATCGAAGATCCGCGATCGTAGGTGTTGACCGTGACACCGAGTCATAGCTGGGGACAATCGGCCGGTGCAATGTCCGTCGCTGCTCACATGCTCACCAATGGCGGAAACAACGAGGGTCTCTTCCGGGGAGCGTTCATGCAATCTGGGTCGCTTCTCCCTTTGGGTGACATGCAAGGAGCTCAAGTGTTCTACGACAATCTAGTGGCTGATGCGGGATGCGAGGGTGCTTTTGACACCCTGCGGTGCTTGCGATATATACCGTTTCACCGACTCAAAGCTGCCATGGACAAGTCGCCTGGCTTTTATGCTTACCAGGTGTGTATGGTTGACGACTTGATTCTGTACGGGAACTGACCTGTCTGTCGAAGTCACTCGCTACTTCATGGTGGGCTCGTGCTGATGGCAAATTCCTTCCGAAGCCAACATACGAGCTAGCAGCAGAAGGATCCATCTCCAGGGTCCCTCTCGTCATTGGGGTCAGTCTGTTCGTCATCTTGATCGAGCTTCTGGTTGTTGATTCGGAGTAGAGTTGTGACGACGAAGGCACGATAGTTGCACTCACTTCACTCAATATCACGTACGCTCTACACGTTTTCATTCCCGCTGACCACGCTGATTTTCAATCCGTAGGACCACAGCGCAACTCCATACCTGGCTGTCCACGTATTTCTTCATAAACGCATCGCGCGCGGAGATCGACGGACTCCTCGCAGCGTACCCAGAGGACCCGAGTCAAGGCTCGCCTTTCAACACGGGACGACTGGATGCTCCGACGCCCCAGTTCAAGAGAATAGCCGCGTTGGTGGGTGACATGATGTTCGAGGCTCCTAGGAAGGCGTTCTTGGCGGCCACGTCCGGAAGACAGGACGTGTGGACGTACAGTGAGTGCTCAATCGCTATATATGTCTGCGAGCGATTCTCTCAGATATATTTACAGCCTATCGGAGAAACAAAGACGTCGCTGTGCTCGGCTCCGTATGTACCTGTTTTCCATCCCGTCTCGCACGTTTTCACTGTTCTGCGCTCTCGACAGGCACACATCATGGATCTCTTTGACATGTTCGGGCCCTCGGACATGACAGACCACCTCATCCACTTCGTCAGCTACCTCGATCCGAACGGTCTCGCACACCAGACCGCCCTTGACGTCCCACACACCCAAGATATGTTTGCGGTCGGTGGCTCGTTGTTGTTCTGGCCCAAGTACCACAGCACGTCGAAGACCAAGCTCGTGTATATGGACGGCTCTGTTCCTCTGGGTTTCGCAGAAGACACGGAAAGGGATGAGCAGTTGCACTATATGGATAAGTTCTTGAGGGGCAATCCAGTGAGATAGTGCCGTGATTGATGAAATTGGAAGGAGTTGAGCATTGGCCGCATTTATGTTCATGTTACCCAAATACACGAGATGCATTCGCACCCGTCTAAACCATTTCGATAAAGCTAAGGTGATTAACTGGACCAACGATGAAGAGGCTCCAGAAAGTTATCATTTCGTGCATCATTTTATTCAATGGTTGTACTCATGCATCAAGAAATCAGTCCGAGAACAACATAGACTAGTCAAATGCAATCCCTACACCTGTTGGAAGATCCAGCACTGTGAAAACTTGTCAGCGGGCATGCCATAATTGACCTTTGAAAGGTAAGGTCAAGTATCCCTAGGGCTTGCAACAGATTGTACTAAGCACGTACGGCGTGAGTATCGACCGGATCGTCCAGCCCCCAACTCATAGTCTTGTTTCCGTTCTTGATACTATGAAGCAATATTAGCATCGACAGCGTCATACAGAAGTAGTAGACAACGACATACGTATAGCCTTTGCTTGTGCTGCGAATGACATAAACATAGTCCAATGCAGGACGGATGGTGATGGCGGTGCCGGCAGGCGCGCACTGGAGGTTTCGCGCTACCGGGATGAATAGATTGTACTTTGTTGTCGAAGTTCCTAACTTCCCACTGAATAAGTCAAGAATAAGTAATAAGTCAGTCACTACGCATGAGCGGATCGGGGCGGGACAGTACGTACTATCTGGTTTGGGGAGAAAGTGAGAGGGCTGACGGCGGCTGAGGGACCACTGGGTTGGAATGTGATACCGAACTTGCTAGAGACCTGGTCATGCCAACTTTGGGCGGTCTGTCCCCCTCCCTATCCTTGGACTCCTGTGACAACCTCCTGCTGGCGAAGTCCATCCCTCTAAGCGTGCATTCGCGATCTAGAACATCAATGAATTGTACGATCTGACTGGGAGATGGATCGACCGAGGCGTGGTTGCAGGGCAGCACTTGAAGAGAAACGAAAGGAGACAGAATCAGGACAGAATCGAGCTTGTCGGTGGCGGATGCTCTCTCGTTTGTGAGTCTGTTTTATGAAAGCTCCCACTCCGACACATCATCCTTTGTGTTCTCCTGTGTACATAGCGAATCAAATCGTTCGACCAAACTTCACTGCGGTCCCTCAAGCCCTCACAAAAGCCATTGTAATTGCTCACGCCATCTACGGTGTCGACGCACATGTCATCCATTCCAGCACCATCCAGCTCTCAAGACCGTCACCAATCTCCATCGCGACACAACCTCTGCATAATGTTCCTGTGCTCTTTAGACGGAAGGATAGAACTTGAGAGGGAACCATAGAGGACAAGTGAATTTCCTGGGCGCGTTGAATGACAAGTCGGTAGTCAGGATCCTCGGTGAGTCAAAGTTCACGCATAGCGCAGAATTGGTCCTTATATCTGTTCATAGCTTTAACTGGCCACATTCATTCCAAAAATCGCGCAATGAACGTGTCGATTATCAAGGTGCATACGTCGTATTTGCGCTCTTGGAATACCACTCAATTTTCTTGCTGTCTATTAGGTCCACTTTATTTCGGGAGTAACGAAGACTCGAAATATCCCTCCCTCCCTCTATGGCAAAGCCATCGCAAGATATACGTCCCCGAGGCCAAACCTCATCGGCGGGAGCCGCTGAAGTTCTGCAACCTCCTTCACTATTCAGATGTGATAGGTCGGACTGGCACTTTTTGCAGTACGCACGATCTGAATAAACATGTCATCAGTGAGCATCTACGTGCTCGGACACCGTTTCGCCTTGTTAATTTCGCACTTTCGCCAGCTTTCGAACTGCGAGGATTCCTCCGCCTCAGTCCATCTCGTAGTGCCATCTATACATGCTGTTTATTCTTACGCTTGCAGAAATTAGGTTCAAAACGCTTTTTATCGCGTTGTGATCTCCGCGAGCGATGTCTTGGACGTATCTGGGCTCTTTTCAGCGAAAGGAGCGGGCGAGCTTGAGAGGATTGCAAGTTATGGTGAAGGAGTGCGCGCCACTGGAATCGAGGATGTACGCGTCGAACGAAACAAAGCAGAGGGCCTTGATCAGCGACTTCGTAAAGTCCCTTGAAGCCCCGGTCCGCCAATCTCACACCTCCCCTTCTTGTCCACATTATCAAGTACATCTGGAACACTATCGGGCAGTCTGGCTTCCAAAATGCACGGTCGTCACGGTCGGGCTTCTGCCCTGTTCTCCGTCTTTCGTATTCTAACTCCTAACATGTTCTGTACGTCCAGGGATGAGGATCTTTGGATCTTTGGTGCATCCGTAAGTCTTAGACGTCTCATTCGTGTCCAAGCCGCTGACGACCTCTCATAGGCATCTTCCTCTACATCAATGGTTCCTCCAAAATATTCTCGTGTAGGGTTCGTACACTTCCAACCATGGGCCGTTCAAGCTACCGTGGGATCCGCACCTGCGCCGACTTTTGCACGAATCCAAACACGTCCAGTCCACGAGGAACAGGGACGTGGATACGAGACACATCGTATTGCATCGTGGACCGACCCAAGAGAAGCCAGAGGAGGTGTACATTTTCGTGCAGAGCAAAGCTGTGAGGACGAGTTCGTTTGGATTATACGACCCATTTTCACGGATTCCACCTGGATCTATCGTTCCTCGCCAGACCCAACACAGACTCTCAGTCGTCTGCTGTTTCCACACCTCAAGATACTGATACGTTACTATACATTTTCCAACCACCAAAGTGCCTCTCCGTCTCCTACCATGGTTAGTAGTAGTAGTAGTACCACCCTCTTCGCTCGGTACAAAACCACACCCAAACCGCGAGTCGACGAGCGACGTCTAACAGCAACTCTAAAGGAATCAGTGAGCGTCGCCACGATGCTATGAGGGCATGGAAACCTGGAAGAGGCTTGTGAGTATCGAATGCAAGTTGGCGGCGACAAAGTATCTGGTGAGCAACTTTTTCACGGGTTGAGGCTTGGCTCTGTATTGACGGGTATGATTTTTTTACAGAAGTGCTCGTCTCTTATGAGCAGACCTCTTTGATTTATCTCTCTTGAGTCTGGTCGCTGCATATTCAGTGTGATACCATGATATGCAACGAACGGGGAGGTTTGCAGCTTTGTAGGTTATGCAAGCTCAGATGACAACGGAAGCGCAGATCTTTAGCGCGAACGTCACCGACCTTGTTTTATTTGTCGTCATTCTTGCGACCCATGTCCGTCCTTCTCTGAAAATGACATGGCGTGGCGCGACCTCTCGTATTTGTTGAATGACTTTTCGCTGTGAATAACATCTTCAAACTTCTTGACCGCGGCATCCGACCGACGAACACCACTAATCTAACATTCTACACCCTGGCGTTGGAACACGAAATGATCGCGAGACACATGGCTTCTGCAGCTGCGATAGTTTGTAGCGTCTGCGTTTGGGTATGGGAATCTAGTGCATGCATGGATGCATGCCATTCGTGGCAGGCGTTTGGCGAAGGCTGTGTGTACTTGGCTACAAATTGGAGGTCTGAGAGCGTGTTCTCCCTTGACAAGTTCGTACTGGCAGAACATCTTGGTGTCGTCGAGGACACCCTCCGAACATCCTCCTCGACATCAAACCCATCGAGATGTCGGAAACGTCACAGCAAGAGGTCGAGGTGCAGACAGAAGCGAAAACTCACAATGAAGATGAGCGGAGGTGCGTTTTCAGCTCCCTCGCATTCCATTCATGTTGACTCACCAATGCTTTTCACCAGCAGATCTCAGGATGTTACGGATCAGAACAAGTCCAGGGGTGCACCTACGACGGCAGATGTGGAGTAACAGTTCTACCAACACCTGACGAGAACCGTCTGAAAGCTGATTATCGTCCCCCTACAGGCCACTCGTTTTAGAGGTATTGAAGAAGATGGTAAGGACAGCAATCGCCGAAGAATGCGCCGCGAAGAGCCCTGCCGGTGGTCCTCTCGGAACGTCGTCAGATCAAACTCCTCAAGCGCCTGATAAAGCTCAGCCTGAAGACCTCGCTAAAGACACTTCCAGCACTCCCTCTCCCCCTCATAGCTCGTCTCCCGTCGAGCTCGTTCAGCAGATAATCACAATCTTGAAGCAGTCGACCATCGTACGTCCCGATCAAGACATTCGTTCTCGCTTTTGGAAGTTGTACAAGACCGAAGCTGAGGAATTCCATGTCGACTTCATCAAGAAATACGGCGAAGAACTGGACATTTCACTCATATTCGTAAGTGTTCAGTTGATTGCACCTGATCATTTCAATCTTAGTCAGCTGTCTCTTTTACAGGCTGGTCTGTTCTCCGCCGTGAGTGCGACGTTCGTCACCGCACTACAATCCAATCTGGCGGCGGACCCCAATGCTACGACACAAGTCCTTCTCATGATGATCGTCCGTTCCTTGAACAGCACCGCGTTTCCCGGGCAGGATCTCATCCTCCCGCAGTTCACCGGTCCCGACCGTACGACCATCTGGGTCCAAAGCTTGCTCTATGCTAGCTTGGGAGCGAGTCTGTTTGCCGCGCTTGCAGCGATGCTGGGCAAGGAGTGGGTCGGTCACTATGCCCGCGTCGGCGACAGCGGCTCTATCGAGGACAGGTGCATTGACCGTCAGAGTAAGCTCATCGCGATGCGAGCATGGCGATTTGACATGGTTCTGGCATGCATCCCGCTACTACTTCAAGGATCCCTCCTTCTCTTCGGCGTCGCACTGTCGGTGTATATGTGGTCTCAACAGCATGTCATAGCTGGTGTCATTGTTGCCGTCAATGTCGTAGGCGTCCTCCTCTATGGCGTCCTCCTCATGTGCTCGCTGGTGTTCCCCGATTGCCCTTACCATATTCCCCTCACCGATCTTACCATGGCAGCTCGCGACCGATTGCTACCGCACTTACTGCAAGTCACCTCTAGCATCACGCAAATGGTCTCATACCTCTTCCTTAAACGAGAACTTGAATCCCCTCCAACTCTGCCAATCACTGCACCAGCCATCACGAATATAACTGCGGCCGTAGTCAAGCCCAATGCCAGATTGCAACTGGACGCTCCCTGTGTAGAATGGCTGTTAATGACGTCGACCGACCCCGAAGCTCTCATCGCTGCTGCCCGTATGGCCCTTGAGGTAGATTTAGCTCAAGTCAAGTTCGATCCTACCGCGGTTCAACAGCTGGACAAGATGTTTCGCAGCTGTTTCGTCTCCCCGGAGTCCTCCTCCTCTGGAGCTCACGAGCTGCTTCCGTCGAACTACGAGAGGGCTGCGGTGTACGGTCAGGCTCTTCTCGGTATATACCTTGACCGTCACCTCATGCACAGCACGATCAAGTCAACGCTCGATCCTCCAGACTTTGGTTGGTTACACCGGACTGCGAAGCTCATTCAAGACCATCCTGACTCAAGGTTCATATGTGAGGTGCTTTCGGTGCTGTTTCCTCCCAAGGATATGGACGACGACGATAGGTGCGATCTCGTTCCTGGTCCCTCCGACGCTCCGACCCCTCCACATTCCTCGGTCATTGATTGGTTCTCGCATCACATGTTGTACTGTATTTACAGCATCAATCCTGAGGATGCCTCACAATCTTGGATAAGGCATTACTTCGTGACATTTATGTTGCAATGGGTCCGTTCCGGCCAACTCACCGCAAGAGCTCGCGCAAATTGCAGTGTTGCGTGCTCGATGCTTGTGGGATGTCGCGTTTCATTTGGTAGTCTTGCTGTTAATAACAAAAGGCACGTACTTAGGGTTGTCACTATGCACACGCAACAGCCGTACTTAACAATACATTTCAGTGACGTTGCTTCGTTCCATGCTGTCGTCAGCTTCCAAAGACTAGACATCCCATCGTCTCTAAGGGAATGGAATGAATGGTGTGGGGACTACCCCCGGAGGTTGTTACTCGTGTTGTCGACATACCTTCAGTCAGAATATCTTCCGGAGTATGACTTGGGGCATTCAATGATTGGCATGCGCAAGATCCTGGATTTCTATTCTGCTGTCTTGAGAGGCTACTTTGCTGAGGAACCGTCGGACGCTGTCAAGGATTACACGAGAATCTTCAAGGGGGCAGGTGATGTATCCCCACCACTATCCTCTCTCATATGCTTTGTCACATCTGATATCATGAGTCGGGGTTCCAAGTTCGAAGGACAGATCGCACAACACTCCCAAGAATGGTGTTCGCATTTGTTGCGTCAGGAACGCAGAACTTGGTCAGCGCGATATGTTTTCGACACTAAACTAGTACAAGATAACGGCGACGTAGCGCCTTCCACCGTTCGTGATCTCAACATGGACGATGTTTCAGGCCTCCTCCAAGCTATCGAACTCGTACGGGATATATTGAAGGCTGTGCCGGACAAAGATGATGTGGAGCGACTTGAGGACCAGCTCATCAGTTTCTCATTCCTTCTCAGCGAGGTCCGCGACATCCATACAGGGCACACCTCACCTGGACTCGTCGTTTTACGACTCCCTTTCCTTCCTTGCGTCACATACAATCCCAATCGTCCGATACGCTGCGCTCAAGATCATCCGTAATCTTTGTGGCGACACTGAGGGCGAAGTAGATCAGGGGTCCTTGGAGGGCTTGGTCGAAAACATGGGCGACATCGACAAATTTTGCGCCGTGCTCTCGTCTTGTGCTCCGGAGATGCGCAGACCCGAGGACGAAAATGACTACATCATTCGAAGCACTCGGGTATATCTGGAACTCGTTGGCGGCCTTTGCGGGTCATGGATGGAACACTTCAGACGTCAATATGCGCCGCAACTCATGGCCATTGCAGATAACCTGGCAACTAACTCAGATGGTGATGTCGACTGGGGGTTGGTATGGAATACACATTGGAATGCTTGGAAGCCTCTGGTAAAAATCCTCTTCCAGTGCGAAGAACACGAGCCCGGGTTCATCCAGCATCTACCGTCCACCTCGTCAGCGCACGAAGCCGAGCTGAAACTAGACATTGCCCGCACACCTTGGTGGTCCGGGTTCTCCGATTCGGATGCCCATCCGCACAGCTGTATACCTGTGATGGTGAAATACACAGTTGACACGTGGGCCAGGCAGAAACTCTTGGAGGGCCATGTTTTGCGAGGCTTAAGGTGGTTGAGATATGATCTGAAAGACAGGATAGACGAAGGAGTGTTAGGGAACCAGTCCAAAGCAATGCTGGATGCAGCATGCGGGGTCTGGGACAAGCTTCAGCCCTTATTTGTCCAGGCAGGTTTGGAGGAGGGTTCAGAGAACAAGGAAGAGGGAGAGATGATCATCGAAGAGGGGGAAGGGGAAGAAGTGGACGACACGGACATGGTGCAGAAGGAGGGGCAAGCGGACAAGGACCAGTCCAAGGAGACCAAAGCGGAGCACGAGAACGAATCAGAGCACGAGGAAGCAGCTGCGATCGAGAGTATTCCTCCAACTACTGGAGTGGTTTACGATCTCGAGGCAGGCGGCGACGCCTGAGAGGACCCCTACGACTCCCGATGACATGGTACGTTTCAACCGCTTTCGTCTGAGAGAAACACTATTGATGAATCGTTCTTCTACATTGCCGTAGTCATGTTTGAAAGGCATAAGGTTCAGACTCAAATAGCTCACTCACATAGACATCACTTCGTGTGGTTCACTTGCTATATATTTATTCGTTTTTCTCGTCCGTCTCGCGTTTGACCAGCTCAGGCTACGCTGCGCGACGGAGACGTCCAGTTGGGTATCCAGAATGTAACCATGACACCTCGAAGTTGAGGTTATCTTTGCTGTATAATTTTATTCGACTGTCGTCCAAGGGTTGCACGAGGGAAAGCTGGTGGAAAGTCCTAAACTCAACTAGACTGGAATATGGCAATTCTTCCGCCTCAACCCCTTTTTGACAATTACCGAACACAAACATCTTCTCCTTCGAAGCCGCGATGCTCAGAACGAAGATAAGTACAGGCCGAATTCACGCTGGTTGTCACTGAGTGAATACATAACCATATGAAGTCACAATACCATACTTACCATCCAATGAGCTCGCAGCATGTTGAGAGACGCAATGCTGCGATACGATAGGGTGCTTGAATACGTGAGGAGGTTCAGATCGGAAAGAGGCGTCCAGGGGTGCTTCTAGAAACAAGGCCGAATCAGCAAGTATGCGAAGGTCGGGAGTATTTATGCGTAGATGTCATGGACTTTACCGACTGCGCATACGATACACCTTTGAAGTCGATGGTAGGGCGCGCATCCAGTCGGTGGTCATGCATGTCCGGGATGAGGAGTAGTAGATGTGAAACTTGAAGATAGATTACGCGAATCAGTAACAAGATACATGACGAACGAAAGGCTGCAGCGTTCCGGAGCGTAAGAGTGCGGTATCGTGGATTCAGATATACACCTGTCGTGGTGTGCTGCACATACCATTCCGACCTGTCTCCTTTGACGACGATAAATCAACGGCCGAAGCTGAAGGGAAGAAATTCGTCCACGCAAAAGATGAGTAAAACAGTAAAACAGGCAAGCAATGAAGTGAATAGAGTTGGAATGGCGGGGTACGCCTGCCCGACTGTTGAATGAGCGACGAACATGTGAGAAGGAAGGTCAACCGACGTTGTCAAGCCTAAGAGGACGTACGTGTTATCCATCCATCCGTTTGTTCGTCCGTCCTGTTGCTCAAGCCTCGTCGCCCAGATGACAAGATGACCTTCGATCTTTGAAGAACGTGAACGGGGCCAATGCGAAGGCGATGTATACGCATACACTTTATGCACGGTACGAGGCATGTCTTGTCAGCACATTTGCAAGCGACTGCCGACCATGAAGACATCGAGGTGCCTTAAAGGTGGTAGCGACTGTGAATCGTGCTTTAGTCTACTGCGAGTACCAGGGGATACAGCACACATAAACTTACCTGAGAAACTCATGTAATATACTCTCGTTGTTGGCATTTGCGTGGTCCTCAGCTCTGGAGAGGTCGTGCCTGCTAAGGTCCTGCGCAGGACGACTGCTTATCGTGGACTTAGTGCCAGTGTCTCTAACGTGCTCCTCTACTGGGCCATCCCTCATGCCTCTGCACTGTGTTTGAGTCTTTGCCTTCCCAAAGTTGTCGCCTCGCCCGCCCATGATTCCAAGCTCGTACAAACAAATGCAGTGACGCGTCGGGATCTCAAACCTCCCGAACGTTGAACGCTGCTCGTTCTTTCACCTCCAACAGATGCGGCGCCGTATTTCCCGGGGGCCTGCTCGAACATAAGTACCTGATTTCAGATAAATAATGTAGATGTGAACTTCTGGTTCGATCCTCTGCTCCGGTGGTACTTTTTCGACGGTCAGGACATGGGTCCTTCATCTCAGTCGTCTGTAGCTTGTACTTATGGGTTGACTAGAAATGGTATAAGTTCTTCTAGTCAGTCACCCCTCCTCAGGCCTCATGCTGTCAGCGACGACCACAGAAGCGCCTAGGCCGTGTCGATACGCTCGAGATGCAGGTCACGAGTAGATGTAGATAGGATACAGATAGGATAGAATAATACAGAGGAATGAGTAGAACGAACTGTAGCCGGAGAATAGACCAGCTCGAACTAGAGAGAGAGAGAAAGACGTAGCGGTGCGTTGACTACATACGTTATCAAACTCCGACCGAAACCTTCACTATTCCACATCGAGACTCTGACATAGCTCCACGTGCTCTTCAGCTCTGACACATGCACGTTGATTACTTGCAAATTATATTTTGGTAATTGCCGACGCTTAATTGTTTGCAAACAAATAATAATCTTGTTGGCGGAAACTCGTCGTATCTCTTCGCATTCCTCGACTTTCACATTTGAAGACAAAGTTGAGAGGATTCGCCGTTCGCTGCATTAAGATTGAATGTCGGTGAAGAACGCCAGCTATCCTCGCTCCAATGTGCTCGTATTAGGCTCCAATTCAATCCATTCGCTATTACCCTCCACACTTACAACCCAAGCGGAAGCCCTCCTTGAGGCACATAGGATTGAGGATGCCGTCAAAGTCGTGGAGCAGTTTCGACGGAAACTTCAGAGCAAACCTCACGCCTCCGTCTATGAGGTGAGTACTTCCTATGTAGTCACTTGCCCTGCGTCGGTGTTGGAGGTTTTATTTTGTGGGATGACCTGACGGATAATTTAGGCTGACGAACTGCGCTATATCTGTCAACGAATAGGCTTCCAATGCTTCAAGGAAACCCTCTTCGATGACGCTGGTCGACATCTCTTTGACGGCGAACTGGACCCTCGCATACTACTCAGTTACTACCCCGACGTGTACGGTTCTCTATTTCAACCCGAAGACGAGTTAGACATGTTCACAGGTGTAGCTGAACATTTACCTGAGGAAGAGTCCGTAGATGATATCAGTGAGTACTTCTCGTCAATCCTTATACCTTCCAAGGAATCTCCAAACACCTTCTGCCACGACCGCCGTTCCCTTCCCTTTCCTATGTCGCTCCCCATATCCATAACCCCATTGACGCACATTCCTTCCCGTTGCGCCTGTGTCTCGGGACTAATTGCAGTTGCGGAAAACCTAGTCCTCAATTATTCACCGCATCTCTCACCAAATACACGAACGGCCTTGCCAGCTGTTGAACTGAGAGAGATCCTCAAGCTCACTGCGACGGACATGCTCAGGCAGTTTCTGAGGAAGTGGAGGCAGAAGCAGAAAGTTATGAGCGTACCAAGGGATGAAAGGCTGACTGCGGTGAGGTAACCGTTTATCGAAGTATGATGTGACTCTGACAACGGAGGCTCGGCGACAGATTGTAGATACGGTCCTCGCCCGACTCTATTCGGAAGGCCAAGAGAAATCAGAATTGCTATCTCTACTTGAAGAATCGAACTACATCGTGGTGGAAGAATTAGAGCCGATCCTGATACGAGCCAGTCAGTTCAGCGTGCTCTACAGGCTCTACAGACGTGGAGGGGACGATACCAAGCTCCTTGAAGCGCTTTCGAGGTGAGGTGTGCATGATGTGTTGCTCTTCGGTCGCTCACACCATTCTAGGTTGGTAACTGGTGAATGGGTTGATGAAGAGGTTGAAGATCCTCTGTCGCAAATGTTTGCGCTTCTCAGCGATAAGAAGAATCGATCCATAATGCAGCATTGGGGCGTATGGCTCACCAATCGTGATCCCGAGCGCGCACTCCAGGTACTACTCAAACAGTCTTTAGAAGTCAAAGTGTCTAATTCATGAGAATAGCTGCTCACATCATCAACGTCAAACCGTCGTGGAGCAAAGGCAGAGGACGATCAGCTGGTGCTTCAACAGCTGCAGGAATCAAATCCAGACGCGGCCAACCAGTTCCTGGAGCATCTTGTGTTGTCAAAACGGAACGTGGTAGGTCCTCGTCTTTCGGGTTTGCAAGGCTTTAGGTTTACCCCAGAATACAGAACCCTGCACTGCACATGCAGCTTGCCCAGTCATGTGTTGAACAGTTGCTCTCATGTCTGGCAGAGGATTCAACGTCAAAATTGTGGCGTGCCAAAGGTGTGATTCCATTTTGCATCCAAATCCAATACCTATTGACAAACAATCCTTCATAGCTGCGTCATATTCCTCAGGGAGATCTGACACTCCATTCTTCTCTTACTTCGCATCAACCACTCCTGACTCTGCCTCAAAGCACGTACGGCTGAAAACGATGCTTTTCTTGCAAGCTTCATCTCTCTATGACCCTGAGGTTATACGGGAACGGTTAACACCACATGAAAAAATCCTCAGCCTGGAAGTTGCAATCGTAGAGGGAAAGGTTGGTTCCTATATATTTGCTTTGATCGCACATGCTGACTGACTGGTCGCAGTGCGGTAACGACCGAGCAGCGCTGAACACCCTCGTACACTCGTTACGCGACTTCGTCTCTGCTGACGCTTACTGCACACTTGGCGGAGAGATCATCCCTGCTAAAGTCGCGCAGTCGTTTGGAGAACGGTTCCGCATGCAACCTTGGGCTACGTTGTTCGTGCCTGTCGCAAGTGCCCGCGCACCGGTGGGTCTGAAGAGGCAACGGACGGTTGAAGATTCCAGGAAACGAGAGTTGACGAGGGTGCTCTTGGATGTATACATGGAGGGAGGGTACGTGCGCGTCACACACTGTTTGAACTCTGGTCGTTGATTTCTCGACATACGTGTAGGGAGGCGATGGCGGCGCAGACGGCACAGTTCATCAACTCACAGTCTATGAACCTTGAGATATTGGATATACTCGCAGACCTACCACCGTCGTGGCCACTTCACCTCCTACAGGACTTTCTGTCACGATCCTTCCGCCGGACGTTGCATGCCCAACACGAAGGTCAGCTCGTGAAAGCGATCAGCGCATCGCAGAATCTGCAGGTCATGGATGAGACGTGGCTTGTTCTGCGTGAACAAGGTGCGATCGTCGAGGAAGCTGCGGAAGACGACGGCGACGGCGAGGATGGCGAGAAAAGTCTCAGTGAGAAGGCCTCGGGCTTGGGCTTGGATGTCACCCAGCTATCGGTCACTGAGATCAGCGTGAGTGCTGATGAGAAGGCTACGTTACATGGTTACGATGCGGGTGGACTGGGTGTGGATGAGAATGGACGATCTTAAGTCGCTTTGTCAGACGTTTTTTTCGGTTGTTTCTCTTTCATTCTTTTTTATCGTAGGTGTCATCTACTCATCGAGCTGTGTATCATCAGGATAGCGACGCCGGATCGACTGCACATATTCATCGAGGCTAGAGCGAACTCGAACCGAGGGGGTCACAGCGATTGCCGATACGACCAGGGAACATGCTGACCCAAGTGCTACTGTATCTCCAGGCTTCGTGATTGATATGTCGCGATGTTACATATTTCAAAGAAGCAGCGTTGAGGGAGACTCACGAGGACCATGACGCGCAGATATCCGGGACGAGAAATGCAGTTCAGCCCTGTATACTTCTCGGTTCAGCTCTACTTCGCTGAGTTGGCATCCACATGTCTTGATGGCTCTGAACGAACGATTTGAGGTGAGAAGCTCTCATTCGATACTATCATCATCATGATCCTCTCCCTCTGTCCCCTGAACTGATACTGCGCTGCCTACACGTCCGAGCGGTCCGAAACGCCAAGGTTACAGCGGTCATCATTCCATCTCAAGCTGTCAACGACTTGAACGTGGGCAAACTGTGCGATCCTTGAAAAAACCGAGTTGTATTGTCTTCCGAGTCGTCCACTCTCACTGAGCCACTACTCCAAGTCCAGGCTAGTAGCTATCACTAACTCTCGAATCATGGCAGATTTATATCAGGCTCAACTCCAGAACTGGCAAGATTTTACAAATCAACTCGTTGCACAAGCCCCAGGTCTGTCCCGACTCCCGAGTCCAATCTAGTCACTTAGACCTCGTTGAATTTTCCCCAGTGACTGGTGTTGTGTTTGCTCTGTCCGGTGGATACTTGTAAGTATGACAGACACGCCCCTGATACACTAAGTTTACTTGGGACCGATGCTCTGGCACTGGGCAGCTGGGAGTTTGTAACGTCTCTTGGAGCTTTATCAAACGACGGAAAGCGTTCACATGGCCAATGGTGAGTATAGCGAAAATCGTTCCTGGTGTCTGATTGATGTCATCGGCCCGACTCGGAGTCGTCTATCCCTTGTATATATGCCGCGACATGCTACTGATCTTCAACCTTTCTCTTCCTTCAGCTCTCTTACTTTCTAGGACAATACCTTGCGTTGTGTGCCGCTGGTATTTCGTACGTCCTGAAGCCATTTGCACCATTGCCAGGTGGCTTGCACCTAACGTTAAGTCTCATTCAAGGATATACATGTCCTTACCCACCGGCTTTATTCGTTCTGAAGAGGACTCGACCGAATATTCATACAGAAGGCGCTTGGACATCCTGGAATATGCCTTACTTTCACGTCGACTTAAATGTACTATGTCCGACATATCATGATAAATTCTCATGCACCTTTTCCTTAGCTTGCTAGCAATATTAACTACGTCGTTGCGCAGCCACTGTGGATGAGAAAGCAGGGCTGCGGGACTACGATGCGGGGGGTGGATTGGGTCTGCCAGTGGAGAACGGAAGATCTTATGTAAGGCGGATTGGTAGTTTGCCCTTCTTCGGCGTTTCGCTTGTATTGTATGGGTCATTAAATAACGTATTGATCTGCGTACCATCAAGGTGACGATGCTACTTATATAGCGAAGACCTTAAAACCGAAACATTAGACCGGTTGGGCGAACGCTCCATGTTCGTTGGGCTCCGACGAAGCAGGAGCGGGTGGAGCTACCTGACTGCTAGACTCGTAACCAAGATACTAGATTCATGACCAAGCTCAGACCAGAGGATGTACCTTCGCCTTGCAAGTTCGTGCGGAGTGTTTGCAAGTATTTGTTGCTTGACTGCGTCAACCCCGTCTTCTCTTTCACACCTGAAGTTCCACATAGTTGGCTATGAAGTGAACTCAGATGGGAGTTGGATGATCAGCCTAGGTCAGACGCACCTGGGAACAGGCCTATACCACCATGTTTGTCTTTACCCTGCCACCAATCTTCCGAAACGGCCTCAATCTCAGTGATACGATCTCCCTCCTGGAATGAGATCTCATTATCTTCTGCGGCGTCATATCTTCAGACATGATCATGTTAGTGTACGATAGTTGAGAAGCTCAAATTGTTACTGACATGTAGAGTGCAATACCCACCATGCCTTTGTCGGTGGGGGATGGGGCAGATGAGGCAAATCGTCCAGTTGAAGAGGCAAGTCGCTATAGAGAGATTGCATGTCAGCTACAATTAGGTTCAGTAACTGAATACAGACTTCATCAACGAGTTCGACGTAGTTGGCTTCGGTGCACCCGCAGACGTTAGTGGTACTCCAAGCACGGATACCGGTAGCCAATGCGCACCAGGGAATATACCAGTCTTGCCGTTAGGGTCAATTCCAGCCCACCAACCGTCGTCGATGAAGTCAATTTGCTCAATGAGCTGACCCTCAAGAAGAGTCAGCTCATTGTCGTCCTGAGCCTAGTTCGAGAAGATGAAGTTATACAAAGAGGCGAAGATCTAAACCAGATGGTTACTTACCTCGTAATCGTACTGCACAACAGCACAAACACCTTCTGCACCCTTCAAATTCTCTCTCGCGTTGTTCGTACTCTGCGCCACAACCCTCGCTTCCTGTGCCAAAACGTTCGTCTTCTGCGCCACACCGACTGGGTTAGTCCCCTTGATCGTAATACCGGCAACAGCGGCCATTCTACCTCTAGCCTCTCTGGAAGTAGGTCGGTCGGTTGCTTTTTGAGCCCAGCAGGATTGTGTCAATGACCAAAGAATATCCGCCATTCTTCCTCCGTCAGGAAGGGACGGCCTGTCCGGTCTCTGGCCTTTAACATAGCGGCGCGAAACCTGATTATCCGTGAGTTCGGGCATGGGAGGCTGCCCTGAATACAACTGGCCATTGCTTCAGTGAGCACACTCATAGGGATCAATGAGGCATAACGCGCACCTCTATGCAGATGCACGCAAAAGAGAATACGTCGCTTGCTGTTGTGGGTCGACTAGAGCCTAAGTCAAACTCGTCGGGGTCTATAAGTTCCGGAGCCTTCCAGCGAGTGGCACCGCCGCCATGGAGTGAACCATAGCCATATGAGGTCGCATCAGACGTCAATGCCATCCCAAAATCCGTCAAGCATGCGTTCCCGACGGCGTCGATAAGGACATTACCCTGAACGAGTGACCATTTGAGCTACTGTCCATATGTACGTTGGAAGAGAGAGAATACCAACGCTATGCATATCGCCGTGAACGAGACCCTCGTCGTGCAAATAGGATAAACCGTCCGAGATTTGGTAGAGCTGTGACAGAGAATGAGTTGTGCCTTGCCATAAAAGTCAATGCATCTGCTGACCCATTTGTCGATGGCTGCGACATAATTATTTCCGATGAGAAAGCCTTGCTTCCTCTTGGATTCGACGTAGTGTCTCAGACTTCCGTTATCCATCCATGGTAGCACCATGCAGATCATGTCCTGGAATACATCTTCGGAGACACCTAAGAATGGGACTATATGACTGTGAACCAAATTCTTCCACAGAAGAGACTCGCGATGAAACAGCTGAGGACAGAGCGAACTGAATAGTCAGGTTTGGAAGAAAACTGTCTGATAAGAGACGCACCTGCTTCAGCTTTTCCTTCTGTTGGTCACCTGCCATCAGGTAGATACGAGGACGTTTCAAGGCTACCTTGGTTCCACGAAAGGTACCAATAAAAACATCCGCAAAAGATCCGGCGCCGGCTTGATTGTTGTTTGTACATCGTACGCCTTTGAGGATCAGAGAAGCCGGTAGGATATTATGCGTGATGGACAACTTGAGGGAAAGTTTGCGCAGCTTGTTTCGGTCATTGAAGGTGTTCGCGTCCGTAGACGGCGGCAAGGGACGGGCTGTTACGTCCAGAGCCTGCAAATGTAAGCCGACGGAATGCTACGTGACGCTGCACGGAATCTAACCTTCCACACTTCATCGAGGACTGCCTGCGCCTCACTGGCGGAGATGGAGATCAACTCAGCATGCTCTGGAAGACCTAAGGATGACTGAATATAGCGTTGAATCCTAGCATTCTGTGATCATGAATGGGTAGGATGGTTCAGCTGAATATCGAGATAACTACATAAAGCACGGACCATTAAAGGCTGGCCTATGAAACTCGGGCCAGCTGTGAGCCCGTCAAGATGTTCACTTGCTTGACCACCACGTCGGACCGACCTCTCTTGTTCGAGATATTTTGTGTTGTGCTTGATTTCATTGTTGAACATTTGTATAAGTTTTGACTTCGTAAATGTGGTGGGGTTGATATTATGAAACCTCAATACACCCATCAACTGAGCCACGGATAGAGTAGAGGGGTCAAATCCGGGGCCGAGATAATGTCCCTGAGAGATGATCTCTGCGGTAGGCAGCCTGGACGACGCCATGATACAACAACTTGAACCACGTGTAGCAAGGTGTAGTGGGCAGGCAATCAGAATGTTGTCGGAGATACTGTAATCAGTGAGCTTGATCGTCACGATCTTGCCTTCGTAGACTCGTGTGGCAAGTAAGTCTCGTGAGATGAGGTCCACTACACGCAACGATGAACCAGAAGAACTTCAGAACTTCGACTTGAACGTCGTCGTGTGTGGCATGACGGAAATATCCGACGGAGTATGAATCCTATTTGGTCTCTGAGGCAGTGCCAGTTGTGCAGTCGACTCGCCGTCACTCCGAGTCACGATCTTGATTTTAGCGTGCTGGCAATATTTGTTTCGGTGATCTTGTACTTTGTCTGTGCCATTGATATATCTTTCTGCGCAGTATTGAAATCGTAGAGTACGGTGGCAGGGACGGTGGCGGCGGCCTGAGATAAAATACATACCTCAGACCGAAAATTCAGAGTTGAGCGGAAACTACATCATTTGGATGCGAAAGCAGGAGTCCCTTGAGCCGCGTGCCGAGACACTGGATTTACGATTAGCTCAGACCGTAGAACGTAAATTCAAATTATGAATTGAAGACCATGAAGTCTAAGACCGTTTGTGTGCCCGTATCTCATACCTATACTGGTTGCTCGACCAGTTTATCACCGTCTCCTGCGCTGGCATCTTGGCGCTGCCGATATTCCACATAGTTGGCTTCAAGTTTGAAGTGTAGTTCAGAAGTGAGTTCGTTGCATTAGTAGTGGCCAAACACACCTGGGAACAAGCCCGAACGACCATACTTATATATACCCCGCTACCACTTGTCCGATGTGGCCTCGATATGATCTCCCTGCCAGAACAAGATCCTGTTCTCTTCTGCGGCGTTGTACCTTCAAAATCATTGAGATCCGCGCACAATAACAGAAGATATCTAGAGCTGTTACTAACTAATATAGTGCGACGACGACACTCCCCCGAGTCGTCTCGGCGGGAATTGGAACAGTTGGTGGATCTAGTGTAGTCCAGGGTGAAAATCGCTGTAGAATAATTACATGTCAGCTATAATTTGGCTTGATCAGTAGGCACATACTTCGTCGACGAGTGAGACATAGTTGGCTTCAACGCATGTCACGCGAAGACGTAGTAGTATGCCAAGGTACGACACCGGTAGAAAATGCACACCAGGGAATACACCAGTCTTGCCATCAGGACCGTCGCCGGACCACCAACCGCTGTCAAGCAGTACAATCTTCTGGATAATCTCACCTTCGACGAGAGTCAGCTCGTGATCGTCGCGAGCCTGAGTCGAGACCAAGTCAGACAGATCTCTGGACTAGTACAGGGGCGAGTCAAAAATGATGACTGACTGCGTAATCGTATAGCACAACAGCACAAACACCTTCTGCACCCTTCAAGTTCCCTCCAGTAGTGTTCGTCTTCTCCGCTATGACCCCTATGTTTTGCGTCACAGCTGTGTTGGTTTCTAGGATCGGAACATTGGAGATCACGGCCATTCTGTCACTGACCTCTACGGAGGAAGGTCTCTCGGTCGCATTTTGAGCCCAGCAAAATTGCGTCAACAACCATAACTCATCTGTCATGGTTCCTCCGTCAGGCAGGACGGCCTGTCCGGTCTCTGACCGTTCACATAATATCTTGAAACTTGGTTGTCGTTGAGTTCGGGCACGGGAAACTGTCCTGAGTACAACTGGTCATCGCATTATGCCGGTAAGCATATATAGTGCGCAAGGAGGCACAGCGCGCACCTCTACACAGACGCATGCAAAAGAAAACACGTCGCTTGCTTCTGTGGGTCGAGGGGAAACCAGGTTAAACTCATCAGGGTCTATGAGCTCCGGAGCCTTCCAGCGAATGGCACCACCGCCGAGGAGGGAACCATGACCATGAGAAGTCGCACCGGATATCAATGTCATCCCAAAATCTGTCAAACGTGCGTTCCCAGTGTCGTCAACGAGGACATTACCCTAGATGTTTCACGCCATGAGCTTCTGCACCGATAGCCTGCGACGTTGAGATGAATGGCACACGAACGCTATGAAGATCACCATGGACGAGACCCTCGTCGTGCAAATAGGCTAAACCGTCTGAAATTTGATAGAGCTGTGGCAGAGAATGAGCTGTGCCTACGCCATACAAGTCAATAAACTTACCCATCTGTCGATAGCTGCAACATAATCCTCTCCAACAAGCAAGCCTTGGTCTCTTTGACTTTCAATGTAGTGTCTCAGACTTCCGTTATCCATCCATGGTAGCACCATGCACAGAGTGTAACCCTTGAACACATCTTCGGAGACGCCCAGGAATGGAACGATATGACTGTGTACTAGGTTCTTCCACAGGAGAGACTCGCGATGCAACAGCTATGTAAGGACAGAACAAACATAATGGTCAGATCTAGAAGGACTTGAATCCAGCCTTATAGCAATACTCACCTGCTTCAGCTTGTCCTTCTGAGCGTCGGTTGACATCAAGAAAATGCGAGGACGTTTCAAGGCTACCTTATTTCCACGAAAGGTGCCAATAAAGACATCTGCAAAGGATCCGGCGCCGGCTTGAATGTTGTCGGTACATCGTACGCCTGTGAGGAACAGAGAAGACGGTAAGACATTATGTGCGATGGACAACTTGAGGGAAAGTTTGCGCAGCCTCTTTCGGTAATTGAGAGTAGGAACATGCGCCAAGGGGAAGGCTGTCGAATCAAGACTCTGCACTCGTAAGCTGACGGACTACTACAAACCGCGCGTATTCTTACCTTCCAAACTTCATCAAGGACTGCCTGCGCCTCGCTGGCGGAGATAGGGATTGACTCGGTATGCTCCGGAAGACCGTGACCTAAGGATGTCTGGATATAACGTTGAACCACGAATCTCTGTGTACGAGAATGAGTATGGTTGAGTAAGTCTTTGGGCGGAGAACTGTACCAAGCACTGACCCTCCGGCCCTTGCCTGAATCTATTGTCCCGTTTCGAGTGGACGTGCGTGCTACCATGCCGGCCCAATCTTTCTCGCCTGAATACTGCGACGTTAGGCTTGATTTCGTTGGTAAACACCTGAACGAGTTTCGATTTCGTATATATAATGGGATGTTTGATGCTGTGAAATCCTAGAACGCCTAGCAACTGATCTATAGTCAGAGTAGAGGGGTCAAAGTCTGGGTCAAGATAGTGTCCTAGAGCGATGATCTCCGCGGTAGTCAATTCAGGCAACTCGGACGCCATGACATGGATCTTGACGACAACTCCGTTACTTCGTGCGGCAGCAGAGAGATTGGGAAGTTGAAGATCGTCGCCGGGAAGCTTAAGGTCGAGAGTTAGAAGCGATCCGATCCGATCCGTGCAGATGGAACTGATACTGGCAGAAATCAGAATGGAAGTATTGGCGATTCAAGTTGCGTTCGTCGTACGCACAAATTATGTGAGTCTCTGCGTGTGTACTTCTTTGACTACAACTGTAAACGCTCGCTTCCTGGAGGGAAGTCGTTGGTTGCCAAACGTTCTATGAGAGAGAACTTCAAGTTCTACCTTCTCCGGCGAGTTGGAAATACGTTTAATCAGGAGAAAAGTCGTTATGTGGTACAGTTTTGGTAGTATCGCCTGGTAGGGTAGGGCGGGTGAGGCAGAGGTACGGGGATGCTGGACGTGGGCGGAAGTTGGTTGTGGTGGCGGCTCGAGGGGACCAACATCACCAAATAGATCCAAATAATGTGACCCGGTCCGAGCCCGCGATGCTTCTCGGCATTCTCCGGGAACGCCTCCTCTCCGCGCGCACCCGAATTTGGACCTCGGGTTCACTTCTGGTCATGCTCCTCAACGCAGCATGACAGAGGTGTGAGAGTCTTCGGGAACGGCGAGTGCAATGTTTATTTCTTGGCACTAACATTCTTACTCATTTCGACAGGATGCAGCGGCTCTGAGGCAATGGCCGGTAGTAGCCTATCTCAGGCTGCAGAATCATCAGATACGAAGTGAAAGCTACCAGCCATATCACTCGCATACTCCTCCGCCTCGTGGCACTGGCAACCAGAGCTTTCTCTCGGGATAATAAGGCTTGGCTTTTGTCATGGGTAGATAGGCATTCCCTGTCTCAAGACTCGGATCGTCTCCTCCAAGCAAGCACTGTGTCCGATTCGGAATGAATACGTTGTGGCCTCATCGTCTCCTGCGACCATAAGTCCATCTGCATCTGCTCTACAATGCCTCTTCAACTTCATGACACGCGCCAAACCCCGTCGTCTTTCGAATCATCAGCACTCCACCGTTATAGATTTGCAAAACGTTGAGTGGAAAGCCGCGGTGGAATCGGAAGATGCAAATGTGTGAGTGGCGCTTTCTCCGGCGACCACTATCTGCGTGCGTATGTCGGTGCGTTCTTCCGACAGACTGCTCCATGTCCTGACTTTCGATTGGACTCGGACGCTAAAGTTCCAGTATCCTCGGAACGATACGCTCACCGTGACCTTCAACATGGCCCTCGAAAGTGTGGGTTCCATGATCATATGTGCAGATACAGTGGGATTGACCACACACCCTCTGGTTCAGATGACTTCTTTGCAATTTTTGCCACTAGGTCAGTGTCTTCTTTCCAGGAGACATATTTGTCTAACAAGCGTCAGCGGCTCATGTAGCATTGATCATCGATCGTACGAAGACCACCCCAGATCAGCCAGAACTTGGATGTTCTGGCGCAACACAAGAGAAGTCCCGGTCCACCGTTCTCCCGCGCAAAATCTCCGTGTCGCCCAGTTTGAATCCGAATCATCACGCGTCTTCAGAGAGTCTGTCAGGTAGTGCTCACCTGCGCAGTCTTGCTATCCAACATTCAAGATCGAGCCACGCGGATTGCTGTTGTCTGTCATGATTCTGTATGTTCTAAGCTTCTTCGCTAACATCTGCTGACTGTTCTTAGCGTATCCTCCTCATGGATTGCTTAGGTTTTGGAGAACCCATGATCTTCGATTGAGCAAAATCTTCGGAATTTCAGGACACTGTAGCTTGGACATCGCGCACGTCCAAAGGCATTTGCGATGTTTATAAAGGCTCTCCTTTGTTATAGGTATTCCTCAGAGCTCCCGGTCATCCTACTACCCCACTGATATACGATGAAGTCCTTCGCCCCAATTGTTTCCCTCTTTTTCGCCGCTCGATCCCTGGGCGCGACATTTTCGCAAACGGACAGCCACCAAGGGACCGACTTCTTGAGTTCCTTCAGCCACCAAGCCATTGCGGATCCCACTCATGGACGTGTGTACGTGCTGTAGATCATTACTTTCGGTCACGCTCCGCTCACTTGTTATCATAGTAATTACGTCGACCAAGCTACGGCTCTGGCCCAGAATTTGACCTATGCCTCTGGCGATACCTTCATTATTCGGGCGGACGACACCACCGTTTTGAGTGCGAGTGGGCCTGGCCGGAACTCGGTACGGCTCCAGAGTAACAAGCAATACCTCAACCACGTTGCTGTGTCAGTCGCTGCTTTTTGTTCCTGCGTCTGAATGAGAGTGCTGACCGGTGATCTGTGCTGTATAGTTTCAATATACGTCACATGCCACAAGGATGTGGGTGAGTACTGAGCGCATCGCATGTCGTCATTCTACTTATTTTGACACTACCATCAGTACCTGGCCGGCTGTTTGGGAGGTAGGTGCCAATTGGCCAAACGAAGGTAACTATGTTTCGTACGCTGAGGTAGTTCCTCCCTACTGACATTTCATTCTTTCTTGCAGGAGAGATCGACATTCTGGAAGGTGTCAACGATGTCAGCCCCAATCAAGCCACCTTACACACCAGTCCAGGCATGTGATCAGTACAACTTCACTGACACCAGCATCTGACTTTTCATCACCTTGTTCAGGCTGTTCAATGCCCGCTTCTAGGTCACAGACTGGGTACTCATTTCTTGTTCTGATCCACGTTATGTGCGCAGACACTAACCCTTAGCTCTTCAGTACGCCTACCGGCAACAACTGTGACACCGCTGCAACGGACAATTCTGGGTGTGGCGTTCAATCGCCGGCAACAAACAGCTATGGGCCTTCTTTCAACTCAGCTGGAGGAGGATGGTGCGTTAACATTTTACCCCATCAATCGTGAATTGATATAGATTTCTCCAACATAGGTACGCCATGGAACGCAGCGACTCCGATATCAACGTGTGGTTTTGGTCCCGGAACGGCAACGTTCCCAGTGACGTCTCGAGTGGCGCGACCAGCATCGATACCGACAACTGGGGAGAACCATTCGCGTCCTTCCCAGACACCAGCTGCGACATCGATAGTCACTTTGGCGAGCAGAACATCATCATCAACCTGACGTTCTGTAAGTATCCCGTACGATGTATGTCGTCTTTACTTAATACTGACAATGCTATTAGGTGGTGACTGGGCTGGCGCTGTCTACAGCTCTGACGGCTGCCCCAGCGACTGCGTTGGTATGTTCTGTTATTTGCGTTCTTCCACCGCGTGGCGCAGGTCTCATCTACTTTGGCAGATTACGTCAATAACAACCCTTCCGCCTTCACCAACGCTTACTTCGATTTCGAATGGGTCAAGATCTATCAATAAGCAGTCCCCTTGAAGAAATTTCTCGGATACGATCTTCGGATAAATTTGATTCTTGGGTAACTATACTACCAGAATGAGAAGGGATTTGTAACGCTGGAGCCGTGATGCTCCGCTGTATATTAGCGTCGGAAGTGTACTTCGAATATACGAACTTGAAGGCTGAAGGCTGAAGCTCGAACTTGGGAAATGGGCCACAACAGTTCGCGAAAGAGACCCTGAAACCCCGGAACTGAATTGGCGAATGTGACAGTGAAGTTCAAAGTCGGCGAGCCTTCTTCAATATCTAGATTGATACTTGGCCATACTCATATCCCCAACAGTGCTCTAATTATCACCGTCTGCAAAGCCTGAACCCAGGTGCGTTCGAAGGCTGCTAGAGTCACCGCCGACTATAACTTCTGCGTCGCTAGGAGATGGTCAGCATTGGTCCATACTTGCCATACAGAACATAGAAGTTGGTTACATACCTCCAATTTTCAAGTTGACGTTCGCAATCGGAGACTTGCACTGAATCCGGGCAAAGCGAGCACCGATCCTTCTGCTCGTCTGCGTCATTATGTTCGTCCATGCTCGGCCCTATGCACCAGTCAGAATCGGCTCTGAAAGGCGCAGCGAGGTCAGCAACGACGCCGCTGCTGGCGAAACGAATCGTGGGCAGGTCCGGTATGCCGCTGAGGTCGCGATTGGGGTCATCAACCGTACGAAGGTCCAGTATGAAGCGTGAAATGAGTAAGGGGCTTATCCTGCGGGTAGGTGAATTGGGATGTGTGAGCCTTCATGACGTACAACAAATAACTGGGAGACCACTTACGCTTCTGCGATACCTACGAACCAAGTGACGCCCTGCAGCCCAGATTGAGTGAAAAGTGCGTAGAGTATCAGCGAGATGAGATTCAGTATGAAAATTGATCTGAGGAATGCAGTAAGATGAGTCGTCAGACGAGTAAGCGGGCACGCCTCACGAGAAGTACATGGTACCTATCAGTGGGTCAGTTGCGTTTCAAGCGCGATGAGGTGAGTGTGAAGAGACCTTACCGTCACGAAGTAGTAGCATATAGAGCTTTGGTCTGAATTGTTTCATTTCCCGGCTCGCTCTCCAGACGTCTGTGGTCTTCGTCCATGTAATGACCAATACCAGGAGATCCGTTGCGATCGCGATACAGCGCGTGATTATAGGCACTAAAAATCATGGTGAGTTTTGAAGCATATTACTTGGAAATGAGGAGACGTACTGCTATAAGGACTGTAAGACTCAGTGCGACGCGAGGGTACTCAGTGGACTTACAACTGGTCGGCAGGACTGACGACAACCGTCGCCCCATTGCAGCCAAATTCGTCAACAGAGAATCCGCGGTACCTGCTGTAATTATACTGAAGTCCGGTCAGGTACGTTGATGATCAATACGCAATGGTGACCGTACAATGTTGGCGGCTGGCTCGAACATTCCACACAAGAATACCAGGAAGACCGCCGCATTGAAGCGCCCGCATACCGCCCATGTTCGGATTGTGGAGAAAACTGAGATGAATGTTAGCAATATAGCAGACGCGTACAGGACCGAAGAAGACATACATCCGGCCCCTAAAGGAGGGACTATCGTCGCAATGTATATCAACACGGACCATACTTTGCAGCTGAACGTTGAATGCGGATGACGAATGCAAATCAAATGGTATATGCTCTGGATTAGCGAATGCGCTCACCCCTGAGACAGCACACCTGATGAATGACTCTTCTTGCCCAATTCAAGTAAAACGTACGCACCATCAGGTCCATTAGACTGAACAGACGCAGTAACGTCAGAAGCATCATAACGTAACGCTGTGAGATGAACAGGATGGTTACGAGACCATGCTTTCGTCTCCAGATGCAGTTGATCTCACGATTCGACGTGAGGATCGTGTCATATACAACGATAGCTGGAAAACGTGCTGATCAGCACCTAATAATATGAAGCAGTATCGGCGACAGACTTACTAGCCGGTATCAGCTTGCAGATATAAGAGATAAAGCTGGAATACTGGATCAATGCGAGATCATACTGCATGGGGAGAATTCTGACTTGCCTCAACTCTAGCCATTCTGCAGAGGAGGACATGCTCAATGCAGCTCAGTGTTCACGACATCACGTCTGCCCTTAGGACGATACTTATACAACATCTGAGACGTCGATGCAGTGGTCAAAGCCACCGAGACCCTATAGCCGTTCACAAGTGTCAGTGTTACCCTAGCTAACAATTTGATAATTCCCAGAACTTGTATCAAGGTGCGAGGACATGCTGTATCCGCAGCAATTCAGACGTTTTTAAGGTCGAAGAAGAGCGCGCACATGTTGGAATTCCACGTACCAAGGTCCAAGAGCATCCAGCTTTCATACCATGGGGTGGCAGCCATACTTATGTGAGCTTCTTCTGAAAGATGCTATTTTGTCCTCCAATGTGAGGCACTCAGGCTGGTCTCTGTGGCTCTCCAATGGCTCTCTAAAACGCGATGTGTTTCATCATCCGTCACCAGCGTCTGAATATGCTGTGGACGTGATGTAGACCCTACTTGCGATGCTCCTAAATCTTCAAAACAGTCAGTAAAGTGGATACTCCGTGTCTTCGCGCTCGTCTTCGTGCTCGGTCAACTGGATACGAGTCCGGTGCCAGTAGAAACCTGCTGCCATTGTTGGCACAGGCCGCTTAGTAGATGCTACATAGTAGATCTTGAGCGTTTTGGGCACTGTCGGTTAGTCGGAGTGAAACACGGAGTAAAATATCTGCCGTTCAGAGTGTTGTCAGATATCAGCAGGTATTGCTGTACATGTATTATGAGGACGAGAATTCAGACTCGCGATCAAGGAGGATTTTTGCGTCGTGTGCGCATGTTTGGATATGTTTGCGTCGACTACAAAGCTTGTCAAGTCTTCACTAGCGCTCACTGCTCACTGAAGTCACTGATGGCAACCCGACAGCACAAGGCCAAGAGAAACGTCGGAAGTAGTCGTACTGTGTTCATTGCACTGTTGATTTCATGCAACAAATGAATTCCCTCAGTACAAGGTAATGTATTATAACTGTACTCGGGCCACGTCAGTCTGATTCAGAGCTCCGTGATTGCCTGCGGATCGGCCATCGTTGCGTGAGATGACCAAATATAAGAACTGTATATACGCCACCAAGCACCCTGCCCAGGTTCGAGTGTGTTTGAGATTTCCCCGAAAGGTTGTTCCTGAAAAGTTTATTCAAGCCAGCACGCTGTACAAGATGCATGTGATTCTTGCAAGGCAATGGGTGGTACCGGGTGAAAATACTGTGCTTGGTGCTCGAATGATGAGAAGTACTCTCGTTGTTCGCTTCAATTTTCACGTCCAAGAGCAGGCGGGGCAAGGCGAGGTGCGCTTCGAGCGACGTCGAACTACGTGACCTTCCAAATCGAGTGATGCACCTTGGCTGACGTAAGTGTCTAGAACCGACGTCATTGATCGAAATAGACGAGATATCTGGGTTACTCTCATCTTTTGCGCCAGAAAATCTGAACTAACATGGCTGTGGGACATTCGTGTTCAAGTATGTTCTTGTTTTGTCCGAAATGCTGCGGTCTATGCACGTTTTTGCCGCGGAAACTGAGCTTGGGCACGATAACCACGTGGCGCGTTATCTAAGAGCAAGAATCACATGCAATCGCTAGTCGCTCAAAATGCGTCGATAGCCTAGCTTCTCTTCTTTCCCAACCACCACCACCCTCCACGACATCCCTCCGCTCCTGCTCACTGTTCACGATGGCGACGGAGACACAATCCCAGCTCGCGCCCGAAATCACCATCATTAATCGCGTCGCCGCCATCCCTCTCGTAGCGTCTTCGCTCAATACAATTCATTCCACCCTCACAAACAATACTTACACGCGTGGCTCGTATGCGCAAGCTCAGGGCATCTCCAAGGCTGCTTTGAGCTATGCAGAGCCTATCCAGAAGACCTTCGCGCCTCTCATTACCCGTGCAGACGGATTCGCGAACATGGGCCTCGACGCCGTAGAGTCGCGTTACCCCTATCCGTTCAAGACGCCGACGGAGGATATCATGAAGGACCTTAAGGGCAGGGGCGACTATGCCTACGATATAGCCAATAAGACCCTTGACGAGAAAGTCAAGAGTCCTGCGTTGTATGTCGCGCAAGGTATCGACCAGGTATGAGTTATTTCGCACGCGTCTGGTTCACATCATGTACTGATAGATGCGTTCAACGCAGAGGTTCACTCCAGTCGTGGACTACTTCCAGGTTGCCGTGCAGAAGATTCAACCGAAGAACGGAACCACGACCGAAGCATCGTCGGAGCCTCCGAAGTATCAATACCAACGCGCTTTGTCGCTGTCGAAGGGTCTTAGCGAACAGGTTTACACCTACTCGACCGAACAGATCAACCAGATCAAAGCCCAAAACGTCCTCGTTCAGCGTGCTTCTGATGCTGCTCAGAGGGTAACAGCTGTAGCGTCTTCGAGCTACGGTGCTGCGCAAGAAAAGGTCCATACCCTCAGTGACGTCATGTTACAGGAGCTTCACAAAGTTCAGGTACGCATTGTCATGTCCCTTTTCGATATACATGACTCATCAATGGACTCTGCAGGCGTCCACTTCTACCCTTCCTTCCACCGTCCAGGCATCCTTCCACGACATCACTGCGCACCTCTCCACCACAATCACTGAGCTATCCAACATCCTCACTTCGCCGGAGCCCCTTCCGGACCGCGTCCATAAGGTTCGCGACACCGTACAGGAGCGCGTTCAGCCTCTGCTCGCGGCCTCTGCCGCACGCTTCCAGGAGATCCTGGTTTCTCTTCGTGGCAAGGCCGCAGAGAAGACACACGAGGTCGAGAACGCGACCAACGGAAACACGAATGGGTATGTTGTTTCCTAGATTGGGTCTTGCATGGATGTAGGTTTTGTTTGCATCTGGCTGGGTACGCATTTCCGCTCTTCAGACTGTTCACTAGTAAATGTATTTCTGGCGACACCACCACCTCCTGTTTATTTCACCCTTAGACTTTGTCCATCATTCTTTTTCCCATTCGTTATGCAATGTGTACTGGTAGATTATTCACGACGTCAATGTATGGTACGCCCAGTCCCGGTTCCTTGACTATATACACGATTTTTTTCCTCCACGCCGCACCATCTTATCTTATCTACCCCGGTACCGGTTAATATTTCGATGGATCGCGTCCTTGGGGCGCTTGTTTGTTTGTCATGCAGACTTTGACCTCCTTTGATGATAATCTGACAATTGCCCTCATGAACCTCTTCGGATCTCATCACTGTGCATGATTGCACAGAGAGTCGGGGACTTTTACTTCGCTGGTGCTATATCAAGGCTCGCCGCTCGTCGCCGTTCATCATCAAGAGTCAGCACTCTCTATCACTCTCAATCGCTCTACAACATATCTTGCGAGTCGCCGAATGTCGTAGAACATCTGTGGCGGCGCCGAAATCTTCGGAGAGCAAGAGTACAAGTATGATTGTCCCTTCTTGCTTGATCGCCCTGCTTGATTGTCTTTGGTTGCTTGACTATTCCCCGCCCAAACGTGGGAGCGGCGACATCCCATGGGGATTCTTCACCTCCGCCTTTGGCATGAACAAGAAGTGAGTACATAACCACCTTATTTCTATACGATGTATATCTGATTCTATCTGATTCCAAATGTTCAGATCCCCTTTTGGAGTCCATAATGAGTGCGGTTGTTGACGACGAGGTGTTGCCATCTCGCAACATTCTCGGTCTGAGTCGGTCAAGACAACGTAGAGGGCTCAGAGACCTTCAGAGACCCCCTGGCCGTTACAGACGCGGTCAATACTATGATCACCTTCAGTGCGTATATAATGCAGGCGAATTCGTCGATGTATCCTCAGGCTTCAGTCTCTTTCGACTAATCCTTTGGTGCTTAGGTGGGTACAGGTCATTTCTTCAAGTTCACAACTCCCCGCTCACAATAGCCTCTCATATCTCGCTTCTCTGTTCACCCTACCCTTCCCCGCTTTTTTTTTGTCGACCCTAACTCAGGTTAAAATGCGTACCTCCATCCTCTTCGCTTTGATCGTCGCCGCCACCTCCCAGGTCTTCGCTGCACCTGTTCTGAACGGACTCGTGGCTCGTGGGGGCACGGGTGTCGGTTCCTCAGGAGGGTCTGGTAACGGCACTTCCACAGGCTCTAACGGTACCGGTGTTAGCAGCTCAGGAGGGAACGACCCTCCTGCCCACGATCTGGTGGCTGATAGCACCAGCCCCAGCGGTTCGGGAGGCAATGGCACCTCCACAGGCTCTAACGGTACCGGTGTTAGCAGCTCGGGTGGAAACGATGCTCCTTCCCATGGCAGACGCGATGAGGTGGTGGCTGATAGTACCAGCCCTAGCGGTTCGGGAGGCAACGGCACCTCCACAGGCTCTAACGGTACCGGTGTTAGCAGCTCGGGCGGAAACGACGCTCCTTCCCATGGCAGACGTGGCGAGGAGTTGGTGTAACTATAATCAGGCAACAACATGTGAGTCCATTCATCATCTTTTATTGCAACGAATCGTGTCTGATCCGAGTCTATGACACTAGCACAGTGAATTGGAGTTCCTTTTCACTTGCCTTTAGGTCTTTTGTAGTGTTGATCGCGGTGATACCACCAAGACAATTGAATATACCAGAGCTTGTTGAATGTAATCTTTTCCGAAGCGAGTGTACAGTTGTAGTGAAACCGGTAATCTCTTGTAACGGAAACTCAAAGTTAAGAGAACAATCATCACAATCTGCGATCGGACGCGTCGATACCTGAGCACAACTTTCATATGGAGGTATCGGTGACGGTGTCTAGCAGGCTTTCCGGCGCAGAAAATCGCACTAAAGACGTCAGATTCGCATGTAGCAAAAGAAATTAGTAACGTTGTACATGACACAAATTCCGAGACGTCCGTAAATTTGAACAGAGCGTCGACCAAGGGAACTTTACAAATCAGCGTCTTTTGATGAATTTCCTTGCATCAGCGTAGGATCGGAAGTGTTTACCTCCTGTGCATCGGAAACCTCCCTCTTTCGGACTATCTTGCCAAGGAAAGCCCTGAACGCAGGGATCCATCACCGTGAGTTGATCAATAATCTGGGTCATTTCTCCCGGCGGCGGCGGCGCATGCAGAGCAGCCTCAGCCGCAGCCTCCGCAGCCTCCGCCTGCGCGTGGGCCAGTACCGTCTGAGCCTGGGCACGCTGGGTCTCGGCGTCCGCCTTGACCCTCTCAGCGTTGATCTTGGCCGTCTCAGCGTCGGTGCGCAGCTTCTCGGCATCGGCCCTGGCTCGCTCAGCATCGACTCGCAGTTTGTCGGCGTCGGCGCAGGCCTTCTCCGCATCAGCCTTGCCTCTCTCAGCGTCGAACTTCGCCCTCTCCGCCTTGGTCGTCTCCACCATGGCGCCCACCAGCGATATCTCCCATTCCAGCTTCTTCTTCTCAAGCTCAAGCTTCTTATACTGGCACTTGACCAACTCGACCTCAGCGGCAGCTCGAAGGGCCTCCGACTCAGCCTTGCGCTTGAGGGGGTCGGCCGTGATGTCCCTCTCGTGCTCTGCCCGTTCAGCGTCGGCTAGAGCCTTGCGTGCGAGACGTTCGTCAAGGGTGCGGTCTCTAGCCTTCACCAACTCGGCCTCGGCAATCTGGCGTTGGAGGGCAAGGAGGAGAAGAGCTTTCTCCCAAAACTCGGCTTCGTGTTGGGCACGGCTGACGATGTACCCTTCGAGCTCTCCCTCCGTCTCCAATCGCGCCTCTTCGCGTTCTTGGTTCTTCTTGGCCCATACTTTTAAAGCGTCCAGTCGGGCTTCTTCTACTGTGAACGTACCCTCCGGTACGAACGGCTGGAAAGCATGACCGTGTTAATATGGAAAAAGGTGAGAGCTTCGGCGGACGTACTGTTGAGTAACCAAACCCTGCAAATCGCGAGCGAAGGGAGGGATAGAGGTCATATCCGAGGGCGGGATGGAGTCCTACGTTGGCTACCGGAAGGCCAGGGTAGTATCCTACCTCAGCGAGAGTCGGGGTCGCGGCGGTCGCGAAGTAGGCTGCATTCTCTGTTGGACTTGCCATGGTTCCAATGCTCACTGGTGTTTATAGTGGACACTGTCCCTCGACACCTTCAGTGGTGTCTGTATATATTCTATCAACCACGTGTTCAGCATAGACTGCGGTGTTTCCATTCTATCACCTACAGAAAGGGGGACGTGCGTTGGAACCACAAAACCTATTCAACATCAACTCGTGCTGAAGAAGACCGTGACACTGCGCGTCTGAGGCACAGGGTATAGCGCTGCATGGACTTCGATAGTAGGTTCTTATCTCCCGCGGAGAAAACATCCAACACAGTGAACTCACAACATCCTCTCAGGACCGTCACTCTATGAATCCCGTTGACTACATGAATGGTAGTATGCCATCGTCGCTCCGCCTTTCTGAAACACTATTTTCGATCAGTGTCAGTTCCTTGGTGGACTTGAGAGGCACATAAACTCACTGCCAGACTGATAGAGATCGATGCAAGAATGATACGAGACCAATCTTGAGTCAATCTGTGTAAGACCGACCAGCTAACCCGTCAACTTGAAGGTGAGAAATGTTTCCAGCTTCAGAGTCTCCGCGTATGAATAACGCCAGCCTGAGATGCGATCCTGGAAAATGACATGTAAGAAATCAGACTGACGAGTATTTGTTACGGTCAACGACATGGGAAAATACTCGGCGTTGGTGCGCACATTCTCCAGGTCCGCGCAGTTTTCCAGACATGGCACACGAAAAGTGACGAAACTTGAATGTATCCCTCGAAGTCAAAGTTTGAAGTAACTCGGTATTCCTCGAATTGTCCACAGAATAGCTCATAGGTGGTAAAATGCCCCGCCGAGCGAACGATCCTAGTACGATATCGATACAACAATGGGGAGAATACTTGTGGGATGGCATGGAGAATATCACTTACCAAGTCTAGCTTCATCGTCGTTGAATCATGCGAATAACTGCGAACTACAACCTGTGAAGTGAAAGATGCATGAATGGCAAAGCACGATCGCTTACGCGCTGACGAACGCGACGAAAAGAAGGAAAGCTGTGAAGACATTTTGGGTGCTTGACGTGCCAACATATGCATGGAATCCTCCTTCACCGGCGGACACTGGGCTGCTGTGCACTGTCCTAACGGAGAGCGAGATGTTCCCAGGTAGTTTCCAAAAAACTGAATGCAAGGATCGCGTGTAAGACCGATGCCTTGATCGGCTGAGCACTGCATCCCTGAAAACGAGTTCATCTCATGCATTCAAGGACATAGGACGTGTGACTGGGAACACTACACTGGTAAATGAATTCAGGAGTTAGCTGGAACTACCTCTTTCTTGTCGTCTCGTTCTCCCTGACAGAACTTGATCGGGCTGTTACGCCTGTTGAAAACTGATCATGAGCTTCCGCTCGGCGTAGTGAGGTTGACCGTCGAAAGACCTGAGTAGCGATTGTCAGTTAGAGCTCTATGCTGCATGCAGACGTAAATTATGAAGACGTACCAGGCCAACGCGTTCTAGTTCTGACCCATTACACGTCAATATGTTGGCATGCATGCAGATCGTCGACATCTTCAAGTTCGTATATACTTCTCCCTTCTCTCCTCCACCTTCCTCCTTATTGCCTCAAACTCATTCTCGCCACGCACAGCGTCATCATTGTAGTTCGACGTCATCATTGTAGTCGAACTAAGCACAATGCGGTGGATAACGTGTGTGCATGGTCCCAGCTAGTCGACGCTCGATGAAGTGTGCCGGTGACCAAGGCGAGCCATTGACGTTCACGACAAATTGCGTCTCTGCATCCGTCATAAACGTCCACCTAGCTTCTAAGCATTTCCATAGGTCGGTTTGCAGGCCAGACAGGGTGCGCTCGTTGATGGTAAGGAACGACAGCTCCTTCAGGAGGGGTGTACGACGATCTGCACAGGATGGTTGGCGTAACCGTTACACAGACGGCGTTCATTTTTCATTGCCGTCCATCATCATGTCTCTTGACCGCAATCTACTAATTCTACAGACTTTCTACTCTCATTTCGGATATTGGCATGTCTCACACGTACTACACGTTCTCGTTGGCTGCTGTGATCATGCCCTTCCAGCAACTTCTCCAGCGTACGGATTGGTACAGGCCATGAGAGCAGCGGAGAATCGAGGTTGTGAGGATATTTCGGCTGCTGGGTGAGTAGCTCCTTTTCCATCCGTCGTCATTCTGCTGATGATGGTGGTGTGCGTGCTGCAGGACACCAATGTGTAGCCGAACGCATCCGACGCGTTCGTTCGCGAGAATACGAGTCCAGTGCGACGCAAATATCGTCACGCTATGATAAGACCGTCCATGTAGTTGAATACAACGCCACGACTCTGGCACCATTGCTTCCAGAACCACCTTCTAGGACCCCTACTAAACACGGCTGCGTTCGTTCGTCTGGACACAGGAGTTTCAAGATGCTCGTATGCTGACTCCGTGCTACAATGAAACCATAACGCGGTGTTCGACCGTACGACCCGACATGTAATACTATGTCATTATCGCTGTCTACTACCCTTCAAAACTCACAGACCCTTGGCCTTGCTATATAGCACAGTCCTCGTTCTCATTAGATCCGAAGCAACTCGCATCACTCTGCCCTACATCGTATTGTTGAAAAACTCGTGTATGCTGTCCGCGATGAACTTTGCGTCCTCCGCACAGCTACTTCCGCCAGCTAGCAGATCAAAGAACAGTCATATTGTAAGTGAATTAGCAAAATATATTAAAAGAGGTCGGGACGTACCCATATGACCCCAGACAGAAGGAATGACGGCAAGCTTCGCCTGGTTGTGCGCCATAGCCTTCACCTCAAGCTCGTTGTCCTCGGGCTGTGCCACGTCCGAGTCGTAGATCAGCGGACAGGCTTTCCACGCGAGTAAAATGGACGTACGGTGAAGTACAAATCCGTTTTGCAAGGCATGATGAGTGCCTTCGCTTTCACACCCGCAAGCGTCGCGTACAGATCCCCAAAAGTCAAGTCTCGGGCCTTCGTACCCTCCTCCTTGCGAAGACTAGGATCCAAGGTCGATTTTGCGTCCAGTCGAGAGACGTCAGCCATCTGCCAGGTCCGTGCGAGGTAGAGGAGGTCGTTGGCATCCCAAGACGGCCAGAACCGGTGTTCCCATTGGTCGACGATCCAGTTGTTCACGTCGGAGTACCGGCCGTCTTGCAGATATTGTTTGTTCCGAAACCACTATGACAGCGTGCCCACGAATGAGCTCAAGCTCAGAACTACGGGGCGTGGAGTGTACTCGCCGTCTGACCATATGCCCATGCGCTGTAAGCACGTCCGAATGCTCGAACACCGCGTTCTGGGTTCGTGGTGTAGTGTCCTTCTTCGAAATCGACGGACGCGCTCAGCGCGATCTTCGGTCCTTCCAGGAAACTAGAGTCGTGGCGAATGATAACTGGTTGGGTAGAGTACATTTACAATAGGTTCTGCGGCGTACCAGTAGTTGTGGGGACTCGTACGACCGGAACCGCAGATGGAAATAAATCTTTCATTCACATCAAGTCATATCCGTCCGTCAACTTGAAAGCGTTTGAGCACGTACCTCTCCACGAAGTCCGGGTACATCACCGCCCAGTAATACGCCTATGTTCCCAGCTTGACTTTAAGCGACCACTCAGTCCTAGCTGAGGGTTTGCTTACCTGTTGAGCTCCCATCGAGAACCCGACTGCGGTGTGTACATTCTTCACACCGAGAGACTGGACGACGGCACATTGTGCGCGGCTGAACAGAGGGGAATCAAGATCAGATTCTGCGATGGAGGAAGGCGACGGAGAAGCTTACACGTTATCCTCATATGTTACAGCGGGGAAGTAGGGACCGTTGTAAGGAGCGGGCTGCAGGAGCAATACCGTTAGTGACTGAGATTCACCGTGTTGATTGTGGATTAGACGTACGGTATTGGAAGGAGACGATGACTAGTTCGGTCAAAATAAGCCTGTTTAATAGTGTGAGGGAGCACGTACCTCTCCATTGGAAAACAATGCAAAAGTCACAATGAAGAACCTCACAGGATCGAA
Source organism: Antrodiella citrinella (assembly GCA_004802725.1). NCBI lineage: Eukaryota > Fungi > Basidiomycota > Agaricomycetes > Polyporales > Steccherinaceae > Antrodiella > Antrodiella citrinella. The sequence goes on from SGPM01000244.1 coordinate 40,535, forward strand.
TGCCTGTATGAACGTGCAACACCTCGTCCGCTGTCAACATTCAAGCATTTCTCGTGGCTCGTTGCGAACCTTGTCGGGTCCAATCATATACTCTTGTCCTGCAGAAGAGCCGTGACTCAATAACGCGTAATCGACGAATATTAACTAGAACTTACGTTCAATCTTTGCGCCAAAGCACGTCGGGAAGACAATACATGGATTCTTCGGATCACCATACGTACGATACGCAGTGATCGCGTCAGGTAGCACGCCGCCCGACATGACGAATCGGCCATGGTGGTAGTACTGTGTCTCAGACATAGACCTAGATGGGAGGTAGGAAGATATCTGAGCGCGAGCCTGAGGACGGCGAAACGGGGAGCCACTGCCAATGCAAGGAGGTCAGCATTATATATACAACGAATGTAAGCAGTGTGATCAAAGATATCAGTAAGTATGAGAGAGGAAGACGTAGCCACACACGACCTGGCTTAATTTCGAGCAGTTCACGGGAATGAGAAGGAGGTGGAAGGAGACGCAACAAGACCAGACCCCCGGGCCGGAAAGTGCCAACGACCGATGAGGGGTGCGTTCAGCTCCAGCATCAAGAAACGAACATCATCATGGGATTGAGCCTGAGTTATATTGACTCTCGACTCGGACACCATGTTTACCTGTGGAAAAGGGCAGTCTCCAGAAAAGAATTGCAGCAGGTTGTCATACTTGTCATGCCGTACGTTGTCAGAATGGAGATGAATCGTGACGCAGTCGGAATTCTCGGGTAGAGTAAGACTTGCAAGCAAGCGTGGCAAGTCTGCGACAGTCATGTCATAGATCTCCAGCGACAATAAATGGACCGAAGGATTGTCTTCGCCTAGCGGCGGCGAATATAGCAACGACGGCACTGGCAGCGCCAAAATGAGCCTAGACAGCATCCTGCAGTTTCTGCCAAGGACATCTAAAAGCTTTGGCATGGTGAGGCAAACCTTGTCACGGAAGTTGTATTTGTGCACCTCGAGTTTGAACGTGCGCAGACAGCGCATGACGCCATTTGAGGGACACGGCACTGATGATTTCGAGATGACGAATGCAAAGCATCCAGCTTGGTGATGTATTGTCACTGAGTTTGCCTGCGTTCATCTCATAAAAGATAGAAGACGAGTCCGGGCATTGAAGAATAGACTCCTTTCTGGTAAGTTCCTTGGATTTGTCTTTGTTGAATGTATAGGTGGATCGCATGATTGTAAGTCTATAGTCGATGTTAATGACTGTCCTGGCGCGCACTGTGGTGTTGAGATTCGGGAGGGCCGAGAACTCACAAATTGTTGCAATGATGATTCATACCGCACGAAAGATCAAGCATGAGACGATTGTCAGATGAGCGATCTATGACTGAGTCAGTGAGAAGGGTCTGAGATGGAGCAGTTGTCCAAAAAAAAGCTCGGTCACGGTATAAGTATTCAATCTACCCGTCGGTAATGAGATGGTACAAGTCTGTTGAATGCCCAGGATGGCGTTGTCCTGATCATCGTATTAAAAGTGGCAATTCAGGATAGAGGAGAGCACAAGGAGAGCAGTCACGGTGGTGTTTGAAGACCCACGTCCTCCAGGAAGTTGCTGACTCGCCCGCAATGACTTTCAAGTAGCGCCCGTCTCCGCGACATGACATTGACAATTGAGAGGAGGTGGCTGACCAGGGACCTAGGCAGCCTTTTTTCACTGCCTCAGGAAAAACTCAAACCGCAATGCCGATTTTTTCCACAGTCAATCAAGTAAGTACTGAGTTGATTATCCACCGGCGAGAGAAGAATACCTCCCATCATCTGCCTAGTTATCTGTCTCCGCTGTTGCGAAGACCGAAAGAACCAGAGCAGAGAAAGGGAAGGAAGAAAGGGAGGAGTGAAGAGGCCAGAACAACAAAAGGCCAAGCGGGGAGGTAAAATCGTAACTGGGGTAAAACGAGGGAAGAGTAAACGTCAACCGCGCAAAAAACGCCCCCAAAAAGCTATGTACGAGCAGACTAGAAGCAATGGCTTTTCCTCGTCGTTTCTTTCGT